>PVIH01000121.1:209577-485101 GCA_004025045.1 Sigmodon hispidus
TTGTGTTCATCTTTCCCTCTGAATTTTTTTTTTTTTTCATCCCTGTATATCCTTATTCAAGGTCTCTTCCCCCTCCCAACACATCTGGTCATTTTTTTCCTCTGCAACTCCCCATCCCCTCCCTGGGCAGGGAGCAGACAGTCCCATGGTCCCACTGACCCAGTAATGCTTAGATCAGTCTCCACTTCTGGCCAAATCCCAGGCTGTTTTGTATACTGGTTTTTAGGCCAACTATTTCTTATATATGTTTGCTTTCTGGCCATAGGCATTGTCTTTGGAGAGGCTGGTCAGGACAAGTGTTAATGTAACCAAGCTGTGCCTCTGCCCTGGATCAGAGCAGCTCTGCCCAAGCTTGACCTTTATCTGCTCAGGACTGCTATTCACCCCCCCCCAACCCCAGTAAGACATTGACTGTCTTACAAAGTGCCACCGAGATATGTGCATTGGCATGTGCTAGTGGCTAGCCAGGTGTGGAAGTGTGCACGCTCACACATGCTCACCCCCAAACCAGCGATGAAGAATCTGGACAACAGGTCCAAACCAGTTTTTCTCTTCTCCCTGGGGGACTTCAGTGGGAGTGCAGCACTGTGGCCCAGACAAGTGAATGTTTCCTTTGCCTCCAGGGACGCATCTCCGCTGCAGAGCAGTGAGGGAAAGGGCTGGTTGCTTCCTCCATGCTTGTCTCCCCGAGGAAGGAAAACAGCCCCCATCATGGCTGCCTGCCACACCTGGCCCACCTGATACCTGGAGGAAAGAAAATGCATCTTTTACTGAGCACAGCACGGGGTCGGGTGAACTTGCTTTGCTACTGGCTCCCAGGGGTTGTTCCAGCCCTGAGAGACTATGGGTGAGTGTTGAGAGGCGGGGCTTGGAGGCAACCAAGTAATGCTCCTAGCCTCAAGTTACAAACGAGCTGAGTGAGCTAGAGAACACAGAGACAAATGGGAACGACATATTTTCTAAATATCAATGCTGTTTTTGTTATAGAAAGACAGATTTTCCAGTATGGAACATTGTAGGGCTGCACAGAGCTGAACCTCAGCAAGTGCATGAACCAGGAGACGGACTCCAACCAGGGACAGCTGGAGAATCAAGCTGCAGCGACTACAGTGACTGGCTGATGCTTCCGACAGTGGCCTGTTTATGTGGTTCCATGCAAACCCTAAGGGTCAGAGGGCTGATCATTCAGTGAACAGTGGTTGGGAGCCAGGTTCTGGACCCTAGCTTTCCTACAGCATCCAATGCTGCTATTTGCCAATCAGAACATCTTTGTGTGCTTAGCTTTTCCTAACTATAAAGCGGAGCTAAAGGCTGCACTTGCCTCCTGGGGTTGGACAATGGCAAAAACAATTGATTTAGCAGTTAATATGCCCCAAGGCAAATGCTGGGCTCCAGTGGGCAGTGCTGTTTGTCACTCTAAGGGAACTCAGGAAACACTTCGCCAGTGCTAGATACAGACAAGCCAGACAGGTGTGGTGGGGCTCCACAGATCCAGCTTTTACTGGCCTTGTGTAAAGGAAACACAAGCTCCTGCCAGTTGCTCGTCACCAAGGCCGCAAAGCAAACAATAGGAACTTCTATTCTTGACTGAGTTCTGAAGAAAAAGAAACTGAGGGGCCCTGGAAACGCTACTTCCAGGAACTTGGAGGAGAAATGAGCAGGTCACTGTGGGTCTGATGATGAAGAGGACATCAGGCCAAGGTCACCTGAGGTCTGGATGAGCTTCAGAAAGTTCCGAGAAATGAGCACTTGGACCCCTCTGCCTGGAATATGGTTCACAACAGAGGGAAACCGAGACAAACAAACAGCAAAAAAGGAAAAAGAAGAAGGAAGGAAGGAAGGAAGGAAGGAAGGAAGGCGGAAATGGAGTGTGTTAGGTTCCAAATCTGGGAGAGGTGCCTATTTAACTTCTCAACGAGGACACTGGTTGCCAGGGTCTCCCTGCATCCCTCTGTCCCTACCGCTTACAGGGGCCTCTCTGGATTCTCTAGCCCAGAGGCTAGGCTGCCTTCCTGAGATGCCCCTCCCTATACACTGCAACCATTTTGGTTACCCAGTCCATTTTATCTACTCTGAGCCTCCTGGCTGCTGCACCTGGGTCCTCTCTCTCCCTTCTCCCCCCCCCACCCCATATGGCACAGCTCAGTCTGGTTATGCCCACTCTGGACTCTTCCAGATGTCTCTGCCTCTGGCTATGCTCTCTCACATATCTACAATATGTGAGATATCCAGGTCCATGATACCCAGGACCAATCATTTTCATTTTCTTTTAGTGTGTAGCCCTAAACATTCATAAAATAATTTTAGTGAAAAGGGGGCACGAGACAGTGGAGACAGAAGGGCTCCCATCTGTGTGTAAGGAACAAAGTACAGCCATTGGACTGTGTTCTGGGCTAAGCCTCTCCAGGAGAGCAGGCTGTGAACTTGGGCTAGAATGCCAGCTCAGTGGTGGACAGAGCATTCTGCTCTTAAGGCTGACCTGACTTCAGTTCCCAGCACCCATGTCCAGTGCTCTCAGGTGGCTCACAAGTGCCTGTAGAGCAGCTATAGCGGGGGTGGGGCTGGAGCGATGCTTCTGGTCTCCAGGACACTCGTACTCATGGATAGCCCCATAGAGACACACACACATAACTAGAAAATATTAACGAGGGGCTGGAGAGATGGCTCAGCGGTTAAGAGCACTGAGTGTTCTTCCAGAGGTCCTGGGTTCAATTCTCAGCAACCACATGGTGGCTCACAACCATCTATAATGAGATCTGGTACCCTCTTCTGTATACTATATACGTAATAAATAAATCTTAAAAAAATTAAAAAAAAGAAAATATTAATGATACTTTTTTTTTTTTTTTAAGAACTAGTTTGGGCTGGGGAGATAGTGAGCTCAGTGAAGCGCTTGCTTTGGGAGCAACAAACTTGATTCCATTGCTAAAACTTTAAAAAGTCAAGCCTGGGGTGGTGGCATGTGCTTGTGGTCATAGTGCTGGAGTGGCAGAGGCAGCACAATCCTAGGGACTCTGGTCAACCAGACTAAGCAAATCAGTGAGCTTTAGGCCAAGAGAAGACCTTTTTTCAAACAAATAAAAAGAGTAGATGCATTCTAAGAACTGCAGGTGGGGTTGACTTCCGGCCTCCACACAGTGGTACCCAAATGTATACACATCCACACACACAAAGTGGAATGTCCCAAGTTTCATGTCGTGTAAGAAATGCATGCTACGCACTTACAGCTTTCTGAGGCCCACACCAAGCACTAGTAGGGCAGATTCAAATCCAGAGTCATTCATGAGGTCCCTGAGACTCAGCAGGGTGACCTTGAGCCTGACGGTCTAGAGCAGAGGTAAGGGTGTTTCTGGTGCTGGGAGAATGCTGTTCCTATGACTCTTTGTGCCTTATCCATTTGCTAGGAAAGGTCAGAGAGACCACGTCCCAGAACAAAAACTTTCATTTCTAGGGATGACCAGGCAGAAGGTGCCAGCACCAGAGAGTACACACTGGGAACCACAGTCCCTTCCAGGCACTGTTCCCTCCACACCATCATGTCCCCAGACTTGTAACCTAGAGCTTGTTAGCCATGGCACCCTGGAGACTATTGCTGAAGGACTAGATGAGACATTAAGTGAAGTCCACCAGCTGTCATCTCTGAATTCCCACCCTGGTCCCTATGAAGAAAGAGCAAGGATGTCTCACAGAGCACCAGGATGGGCTCCACCCAGCCTTGCCCATCCAATAGCTGTCTTAACTGCACAGGTATGGTTCTTGTTTGCCTTCAACGTTCTCCAATAATCTCTTTTCCAATCTTTAAAACCTTTTGGTCTCTTTCCTCTAAAGTCTAAGTGAGACCACGGGCCACTGGGGTCTCAGAAGGATGAGGTTCAAATGCTGGGAAAGGGATGAAAATGTATAGCCTGACACTGTAGTAGCTCTCTGCTGTGAATCCCCAAAGGGGTATGAAACGAGGAGATAAGCCCATGTAAGGAAGGGATACATGAGGTACAAATAGTACTGACGTTAGGCAATCTCTCAGCAGAGCATGTGGGTAGCTCCATATAGCTTTCAGGCAGGTGGAGGCCTGGGAAACCTGGCGGCAGCATTGGTCACAGGAAAGGGCCAGCTCAGGGACTGGACAGTCTGTTGTTGGGGCCTGAGGGAGGGGGCAAGAAGTATGCTCCTTGGAAATAAAAGTAGGAGACCCCAGGGACACTAAAGTCAACAGGGCACAACTGCTCTGGGCTGCCAACCCCTGGCCATCTGCTCCCTCTGCTCAGGACTCGACTGCTCCTGACGGACATCACCTTGTTATTGATGTATGAGAACCTTTAAGAAAGCCTTAGATAATGTTAACATTCTTAGAAATACCACCCTACATTAGGTCCTGGGGGGGGGGTGTGGGGGAAGGAATCAGGAACACTGCTTTAACTGTTTTGTCTTTTGCTCATCACCTTGTAAACCCACTCAGGCTCAGGCCACCTTTCCCATAGGCTCAGGCATCCTCAGTTGATGGCACTGTTTGGGAAGATTATGAAACCTTCAGGAGGTGGAGCCTTGCTGGAGGAAGGATATCAGTGGGGCCAGGCTCGGGAGGTTCATAGCTTTGCCCACTTGCTGCTTTCTTGAAGACTGACCACTCAGCTTCCCGATCCAGCTGCCTGGTGTCATGCCTCCCCTGCCATTATACCTCTGGACACTTAAGCCAAAGCAAACACCCTTTTGGGGGTTGTTATTGGTCACAGTGTTTTACCACAGAACAGATAAGTAATGGATACAGAATCTTACCTTCAGGTAGTGACCTTTTTATTTTTTTAATTTTTAACAGAAACAAAACTGGATGTAACTGGATGTAATGGGACAGGAGGAGGGAAAGGATGTGCAGGGAGACCACACTTGTCTTTTCCTTTCCCATGGCTTTCTTTCCCTCTCCTTCTCTCTTTCCTTCCATCCGTGCCCACCCTGTCTTTCTTTTAGAATCGCCCATATTCCCGCTGCCTAGACTCACAGCTGAGTTCACACCTTGGTGGAGTGTACATTAGGTGTCTCTCCCTCCTGCACCTCTGGCTGACTCCTGACTCTGATACCAGTGGTATATTCCTTGGCAAATCACTTTACTTCCAAAGTCTCCCAAATCACTTTCCTTAGCTTGTCTAACATTACAGTCCACTCCATTTAAAGTAGGCAGTATAGCTTCTGCTGGTTCTCAGTGTGTGTGGCTTTTATCTAATTGCACATTATCCTAAAAATGCTGGCACAGCATTGGACATATCCTACTCTATCACTTACTTCTTCTGGGTCCACACCCAGGGAGTTTGCAGTATCATCTTATCCTCACTAAAGCAATGCTATATGCAGTCTTGTTTATTGCACATTAAAATTTATATTCTTAGGTAGGTTCTGGGAAGAGTAGTGCCACAATTGTGACACATTTTTCTTTTTGTTTTCATATGTGTGTGGTATGCATGTATGTGTGTATTTGCATTTATATGGGTTCTAGGGATCTGAATTCTAGTCCCCACACAAGCTCTTTATCCCACTGAGCCATACTGTCCCAGAGCAGTGGGACATGACCCCTTCCTATTGTTTGGACCATTTGCTTTATGGTCCTTACTTACCTTGCATGTTTAATGTGGAGTGTGCATGAGTCAGTCCGGATCTTTGGTTTATCCTTTGTCATTACTGGGCAGGGAACATTGACTTTTATTTAGTCACAAAGTCTATGACATTATCCCTGGCTGTCCGGGATTGCTGTCCCTGTTATGTAGACTAGGCTGGATTTTACAGAACTCTGCCTGTGTCTGCCTCCCATGTGCTGGGATTGAGTGTGCATGGCACCATACCTGGCCTCACTTATTTTAAATGTAATGTACATCCTGTGTGATCTTCTCCTGACAAAACCACCAAAGAATTCACATTATTGCATGTTACAACCCTCCCTATATTTGAGTCACTATTTTCTTTTCTTTCTTTTTTTTTTTTTTAAAACACTCTCACAGCATTTATTGCCACCTGATAATAACATAAGGGCCACTAAAACAATATGAATAAATGTTTCGGACTATGCTCCCCGCAGAAGACACCTTTAAAAACACTGTACTTCTCTTCAACTTCTTGAGTGCTTGACAGTCTCTAGTTGGAAACACTCTGGAGCAGAGTAATGTTGTCTCCTTTTAGCATGATCTGGCCCAGTTGTTTCCTTGACTTTGTTTTAGAGTGAATCTCTTCCGCATCATCTAATACGAGGTTCATGTACTCATCAAAGCCAATAATACAACCCTCTATCCACATATTCACTTGCTCATACAGCCAGACCTGAATCCGAGACCTATTTTGCAAGTATCTTAAGATGAGGTTGATGGGCTGCACCATCACCTTCTGCACCTTCTGGCCCTGGCTGCGGTATGTCATGGTAGAAGTCACAAAGACCACATGACTAGAAAGGCCGCCTTAGAAAGCCGCCTCACTATTTTCTGCGTTTCCCTGAGTGTTTCTTTATCCCCAGGTGCACATGCTGTTTAATAAGCTTGAGAATATACAAAGGGCACGAGGATGCACAGTCCTTGGGGCCTCTCATAGTTGGTACACTACTGACTTGCTGCTTTGCCATGTAAAGCTTCTCACTGTTCCCCAGCAAGGGATCTGAGTTCTGGCCCCACCCCATTACTCTTTCATGCAGAGGCCTGATGGAGACATTGCGTGGTCAGAGAGAACCTCTGGTATTCATGCTGCTGGGCTCACAACTGAGAGTCTCACAGTTTTATCAGCCACAACCAGAGGATCTACTTCTTAACCAGAGGACAGAATGTCAAGGGTCCCATGTTGTCGGACTTTGGAGGGGGAGAAAAGGAAGCATCAATGTGAACCAGAGTTTACATTAAGTTTCATGAAAATAACTCAAAATAGTCCTTCCTCTTCCCGCTTCCCACAGAGAGGGGTGCAGCTGGTGGGAACAGCAGGTATTGCTGTGCACGGGGCCTAGTGGCCGGAACCACCCACCTGACTGTGTGATTTTGGGCAAGTCATGGGGTAATGTGTGTCCAGAAGCCCTAGAATTCTAATGTTAGGGTCAGAGACCACATGAGCTGCTCTTTCTGTTCACTTCAAACCCAGGTCCATTCCAGTTCTTAAAATGGGCTAGCTAGTGGTGTCTGTTGGAAGGGCAGATTCCCATGATCCAGTGTTGTTGGTGGGTGAGCACTAATTGTGGCACTGTACCCCTCACAACCTGACTAGATGCTCAGGAGGCTTTAGAGAGGCAGTTCCTGCTCTGTGGCACCGGGTGTTGTTTTCTAAAGGTTGAACCAAGTGCATCTTCAGAGATAGCAAATGGAGGAAGAAATCTAAGCAACACAAACATCAAAACAGCGTGACCTTTCTGTCGCTGAAATGACTTTCCACAGCTGGGTATTTGATGTGCTGAATTTTCTGGGTTGGCTGTTTAATCATATTTATACTGGGAAAATATTCCAGGACATTAAAGGATTTATTTGTTTGCTAATCTGCTTCAGGCCCCAGAAGCCTCTTTACAAAATAAGGAGACAGAAGGAGAAGATGGGCTGGAAGGAGTGGCTGGGAACAGGACAGGGTCTCTTTCCTGTTGGACATGCCGTTTTGTTAACCCAGGAGACCAGAGCTCTCAAAGCTATAAAGACTGCCTGACCTAGGCTCCCTGACTGTTTATAAGATGGACAAAGGCGTTTGCTTCCCCATCACCAACATGGTTTTCCCCTGTAAACACATAAGCAAGGTCAGGTTTTTCTTGTTTTAAAAACTAGGGTTTGGAAGGTTTGGAAGTGCCTGCATAAGAGACAAGTAGAAGGAAAATACACGACCTCTGTGAGATTAATGAGGAGACTGCCAATGGTGGTTTTCATCTGAGGTAGTTCCCTTTCTTCCCATTTTGTAAAAACAAACAGACAAAAACAAAAAACACCCCCAAACCTCTCTTCCCTCAAATACAAGCATTTGCTCCTCATTGTTCTTTCCCGTTGTGGACAGGCTATGAAGTACACTAGCCCAACAGGCCCTTAATCTCTTTTCCAAAGACTATAACCTTCTTTTGACAAAGCAGTGATTTTATTTTGTTCCCCAGCACCTTGACAATGCTCAGAAAACATAATCCTCCCCTTACAATGGAATCTGAGCTCCGCTGCTCTACCCCCAGCAATCCAAATGTTGGTATGAAAGGACAGTTAAGCTTTTTCCAGAGAGGCATTTCCTTCCTTGCAGTCCTTACAGAAAAGTCTGCTTTATTTTTAGTAATATCCTGGCTCCTGGTATTGTGTTTGTGCACATAATCCCTCCACAATAACGCTAGTTGTCTGGTGGCACATCCCCCCCAAGGAACTCAAAGGCCTTTACAGACGTTAATTAATTCTCCCAGCACCAGAGTGAGATGGGTGAGTTTTCCATTCCAATCTTGTATTACTGTTCCCATTTTGTGATTTTTGCCAAAATTCTTTTGCCTTTTTCCCCAGTGTGTTTCCGAATGGAATTCATCCTCAGTTCTGGGCTGGCTGGTTACGTTCATAGGGAAGGCAAGAACAAGAATAAAATGAAACAAAAGAATATGAGCCGCACAGTCAAGGAAGCTGGCTGGGCAGTTGGCACACAGGGTGCAGGATGCGCCAGGAAGTAAGAGAAGAGGGATGTAGAAACCTCCCATCCCCCAGACCAGACCAGAGCACAGTCTGGGAACAATGGTAGACAAGGTGCTTCTTAACACTAACAAAGACACAGGAATCAGAAAGACCTCTTTCATTCCCAGCAGGGACATTTTAGAAAATGCTGAGTCAGGATCTCTGCCCTGCCAGAGCAGTTGATAACACCTGTTCTCACCAGTAACTGGCTCTCCTAAGGTGAAAATGTATTTTTGGAACCCTGGTCATGTGAAATGTACTGATGCTGTTGACTTTTCTTATGATAAAGACTCTTTTGTGGGCAAAAGAACTCAGTACAGGGCCGGTAAGGCAGCTCAGCTGGTGAAGGCCTGTGCTGTGCAAGCCTGAGGACCTCCCGAGAAAGCAGACAGCAGAGTCCTCCAGAAGGCTGTCCTCTGAACTCTGTATGCCCACTGTGGCACAAGCATGCTTGCATTACACAAAGATAGAAACTTTCGGTTTTTAAAAAATAAAAGCACAACTCTTCTACAATAAAAATGGTTGACAACTGAATGAAGTGACATCATAATGGAGGGTACAATGGGCTCAGGGGTCCCAGGGAAGGTCACAGACTGGTTCTTGCAGCAGAATGGCAGGGACTTGGAGGCGCACAGAAAAACAGATTGTATGAGCACTCGTACATAGCCAAGGTGGACAAATCCATTGCAGGATTGACCAGGGAGTCTGAGAAAGTACTTGAGGAGGTAAAATTTGCAGAATGGACCTCTGGGTAGTATTGGGGAAAAAAGATGTCAATTTTGTATGAACCAGAATGTGACCTTATTTTGTTAGAGCTGACAGTCAAGTCTAGGGGTGCATGTCATGTGGCAAGCCTCGTTGTTATGACAAGGCTCGTGACAAACATTCCCTATTCTCAGACCTAAAGAAGCAAGATTGTGAGCAAGCCTTTGTGCTGGAAGCATATTGCTGGCCATGAACCTACACAACTTCCTGATTTTAGTTTCTTTCACTGTGATTCATCCTTCTTCTAATTTTGTCATCTTTTAAAGATCCAGCTGGAAGTTGTACTGTTTCCTGTTTCTGCTATTCTGTATTGCCACTTTAGTGGATTCATACGACACAAATAAACTGTTAGCTCACAAGATCTGAAATGGGTCGTTAAATGGAGTTCCAAATAACCGATGGGTTACTGTCATTCTGGGGGCTCTAGAGTGCAATTGCCTTTTCTGGGGCCCTATGTTCCTTGGCTTGAAGCCCTTCTTTCAAGCACAAAGCCAGCTGTGCTTCTTAACACCTCTTCCGACCCTTGTGATTACAGCAGCTCTACCTAGGAAGTCCAGGATTGTCACTGACTGGGCCATGTGAAAGTGAAGCCACACATGCAGTTTAGGGAGATGAGGACTGCTGTGTTTGTAAGAAGCTCATTCGAACACACACAGAGGAGTGGGCATGTTTTGGGTCTTACTGCTGGCTTAGTCCTTTCTACTGTTTTTTATGTGTTAATTTTTTCTACTTTAATGTTCACCCCCCCAGGGGGGGGGGCTAATTTGCGCTCCCTATGCCTAATTCAGCACTGGGCAGTGCTCACCAAACTCACTGATCTTCACAGGGTTTTTCACATCTACATAATGGCCTTTTCTTTGACCAAGGAATCTTTAAATTGTTTGTTCATGAATTGTTCCTATACTGGGTTTTGGTTTCTCTACTATGTAGTTAGAAAACATGAATCTCATGGTTTCTGAACCCCATCATCTCTGCAAACAACTGTCCTGAAAGCTGCACAAAACTATGACTTCAAACACATTTGCTGTGGACTTTACTTCCCTTTTTAATAGCAGTGTAATGTTTTACTGTATGAATAAGATACATAAATTTAAATCACTCAATATTAGGTAATTGAGCTGTTTAGAATACTGTTATTATGCAAATAAGGTTGGAAACTTTTCCTATGCCATTACTCACCAAGAATTTGCAGAATAGAGTAGGATTTTTGAATCAAAGGGTGGTGCCTGAAGGGATGGATTATTTTTATTAATTCCCATATCCTTAGTTTAGTCTGTTTTTTTTTTCCTGTTCACTGAAAATGAGCCCCACCCCGCATGTTATTTATTTATTTTTTTTGTCCCTATAAGATTACTGACATAGTCTTTGCTGCTAGGTCCCTGTGGGTGGTTTTAAACTGGTAATTCCAAGATAATCTTAACCCTCTCTGTCAAGGCTCTCATGAGGACTGTACTGGAACAGTATTTTAATTGCTGTCTTGAGTCTACTCCTTTAGCCCATCCTTCCAGAATTCCTTCTTTAAGGAATATTCAACTGACTTTAATATGCATATCAGTCAGGCTGTAATGCTTCTGTTGTCAAGAAGCCACGCGTAAAATGCTATTACTGAAGTATCACAGTTCTCTGTGGTTTTCAAATAAGGAATTTATTTGTGTTTTCTGAGATACACCCAGGTGGGCTTGGGAGGAGCAAGCAAGTAAACAGAGCATTAAGCTGTCAAACATCCCTGAACTCACTCTAGTGTAAGCCACACCTGATTCCAGAGAGTAATTACTGTGTGTTTGCACTTCCAGGCAGGGTTCTAGGAGAAAACAAGCAAGGACCCAAGAACTTCACTTTCACAAAGTTCCACAGTGACAGACCAGAAGATAATTTCATTCTAGCTTTCTAGAGTTGTCTTCTGATCAGAATATATTCAGCAGATAGTCAAGTCTGTAATCTCAGGATTTGGGAGCCTGAGACAGGAGGCTTGCCTTGAGTTCAAGACCAGCGTGGCTACATAGTGAGAACTAGTCTTAAAGTAAGCAAAAACAAACTATACATACCCTTTGAAAACTGTTTCACACACAAGAGATAAAAAGAAAGATCAGGTTGAGTTATCAGCTACAATGAGATAAAAGGCAGAGGCCATTCTTCAAAATTTCAATGTTAGAAAAAAACAGACAAAATCCAAATTATTTAAACCTTTTGGAGCACTACGATGACATCAATATCAATATCCCTGAAATGCCAGAAATATGTAGAACAAGGACAAACACCTGACCAGATGCCAAAAGGAAGCCATATTGAAGACAAAAAACTGGTCATTTTTTGTTAAATAGGCCATGCATGACCTGTACCATGCATTCCATCACAACACAAATAGTAGGATCATGTACCACTTGTCCATAAACATGAGCCTTTGGGATAAAGTTGGCAAGAACAAGTAGTGTTAACACCCAGCCTGGTCTTTTGTGTGTACCATAACAGTATCAGTATAAAATGGGCACAAGTCAAATAAGATAACAGCTTCGGTTATGTCAAGACTAAAGCTTTGGGGTGCGTTACTGCAACCTGTGTGCAATCTGGGTCCTGGAACCGTGACTGAGGTAAAGAGGGAAATGGAGAAGAGACTCATGTACAGGAAAGCTGGGACCAGGTGATGCTGGGCACACTGATATTGCCAGCAACCCAGAACCTCATCATTTATTATGTACAGCACAAGGGGAGGGGTGAGCTAATCTTGGAAGGAGGTATCTAATAGGTGAGCAGACTCAGGATCACCTTCCGCAGGGGGAAGCTGCAGTTGCTAGCCTTTGTACATCACTGGTCACTTGCGAACACTAGAACCCCCATCAAAGTTTTGTCACTTCTCTTGAGCCTGGCCTACATAGGGAATGGCTTTACCAATTTACTATCGGTGTGAGGCTTAGGAATCTTTGTCATGCTCATGTCAACAACACACAATCACTAAGAACTTTACCACTCAGCACTTCCTGTTTTTACAACTGGTGCTCTATAATATTGAAATATTATATATATATAAATATAATATATATGCCAGCACCTTTCAGCTCCTGTCTTTGCATTAACATCACACGACCATGGAAACAGATCTACTCCCGGGTTCAGAGAGTTCCAAAATGCAAGGCATCAACTTGGAATCAACATATTTCTGTACAATAGTTTCCAAGGTCTCCATTTCTTCTTGCATCTTATTTACTTCACATTTTATCCTTGAATACAGGTACCCTGGACTGACATTTAAGTCCATGTAATTAAATGACTGTGATGTCCATTAAGGCCTACTTATAAAATTAGCATACATATTCGGCTAAAAACTGAAGCAAAAAACTGTTTTTAAAAACAGATTTTACAAACTGCAGCTTTGGCCTCTCTCAAACATCTATTTGATCTCTCATTTTTACCTGTGTAGCCCCCATAACCAACATGTAATTCTATTTGAGAAAGGGTCTTGCTACGTAGGCTACAACTTACAATCAGCTTCAACACTCTTCTAAGATGTTTTTTTTCAGCTCTGAATTCAATTTGTTTCATATGTACCTCTAATTACTCTCAACAGCCATGTAGTTCAGGCTGGCTTCAAACTTACTAGCAGCCGAGGTACGCCCTGAGCTCATAATCCCCTACTTCTACCTCCCTAATTCTGGGATTATAGGCATGTACCCCTATGCCCAGTTATAAAGCTAATTTTCAAGTTTTCAGCATCCAATCAAACTATCTGAATGACAGGATTTTTCTATATGGTCACATTTGAAGTGTTCCTAATGTGTCTCTTGAAACACTGATATTACTTCATCTAAGTAAATATAATACTTATGTATGACAGCATACTATTAAATAGTAACATATTTCATTCCTTTAGTGATATTATGAACTAGTAACCAATGCTGTCTTGAAAGTGTACCACACAGTGATAGGATATAACTTCTTCAGCCACAGAACTGTTTGTCTTTCTAATTTTTAAAAACTAGATTCTCACTGGTCAGGGGATCACTTGGACAGAGTGGGCCTTTTGTTTTTCCAGATAGAGCATTTCTCTGTGGCCCTGGCTGGCTGTCCTTGAACTCACAGAGATCCACCCCACTCTGCCTCCCAAGTGCTGGGATTAAAGGTTTGTGCTACCATTGCCTGGCTCTGAAATCTTTTAAAACTCTTACCTTTCAACTCCTTTCTTTGCACTAATACCCCACCACCACTCAGCTAGCTTTTTCAAGAGGCTTTACGCAGTATTAAAGTATCAAAAAATTTCAAAGATATATAACTAGAGGCATAAACATGCGTATTTAGAACACAACAGAATTAAACTTAAAATTTGTGGCTTTTGTTGTTAATTTTTAAATTACTTTTATTTATGCGTGTGTGCTCATGCTGTGGTCAAAGGACAACTTGATGGTCCTTTTTGTCCAGAGACCGAACTCGAGTTGTTAGGGTTGATGGCAAATGCCTTACTTGCTAAGTCATCTCGATGGTGCTATTTGATTTTTAAGTTTTCTTTTTAACTGAAAAAAATTAAGTGGCAACTTGCACACAGGTACACATTAAAGCTGGCATACAATGGTTTCTTAAGAGTACTGTAGTAAAAGCCGAGGGTCCTGTTCTCGACTCTAACTGGACCTACACTTTAAATTTTCTAAGCCTATCACTGTATGTGATAATGTCATGCTTTCTGGTCCTAAATGCAGTGCCAGCAGCAGTGAGAACTACACAATGGAACTAAACCTGGCAGGCCTTTCAGAGTGCAGATTTGGGAGAAGAGATGAGGCTTGGGCTGGTAGAGCACTTGTCTCGAATGTACTGGACCCTGGATTCAAGGTCCAGCACAGCATAAGCAGTGCAGCAGAATATACCTGTAATCCAGCACTTGGGAAACAGAGGCAGCACAATCAGAAGTTTAAGGTCACCTCCAGCTACATACAGAGTTGGAGGCAACCTAGACACCATAAGATCTTATCTTTAAAGCAAAGACCTGGTGAATTCTGGAGTAAGGAAATAATATAAGGGGTGAATGTATGTTGTTGAAAATCAAAATGTAAAACTGGTTTGAACTCATGCCCAGAGATATGTTTATTGTACTTGAATGATTCAAAAACATTAGGTGAGGCTCTTCAACTCCAGCGAGGATATTTCAAACATTTACCTATGAAACTGCAAACACTCTCAAGACAAAATTTGCAAACAAACCTTTCTCTACAAAATATATGCACATAAGTATGTATCTCTCAGACTGTGTGTAGCCCACTCTTCTCTTGGTACTCTTCATAAAAGCGCATCAGTGACTCTGGGATTCTCGGTGTCACAATGGTCAAGGCTTGAGTAAAATGCCTCTTCATAATACGGTCAGCTTTAATGTCTTCTTCCAGGGCCAGGAGAGCGGCCTCCTTGCAGACAGCTATGATCTGAAATTAAACAAGTAAAAGAAGAGAGAATACAATTAGCATTCTTTTGTCAACAAATTATTTTCAGCATTGTGGTGATATATTCTGTATTTAATAAAATCAGTCTGGAATATCCCTTCCAGCCTTTTTGTTTGTTTGTTTGAGACAGGGTTTTCTGTGTAACAGTACAGACTGCCATGGAACTCACAGAGATCCTCCTGCCTCTGCCTCCCAAGTGCTGCGACTAACAGTGTGTTGGCCTGGCTGTTAGGTCTTGAACGCACAGAAATCCAGAATCCTTGTAGATCTGTCTCCTGAGTGATGAGATTAAAGGCATGGGTCACCACTCCCTGACCTTCATAGCTTGACTGTGGGTGATTCTGTCTGGATACTCCAGACTGATTTTTATTAAATATACAAAATCCACCACATGGCATATTTACACCTATGGTATGACCTTTAAAAAAAAAAACTTTTATGATCTTTTTGTACCCCTTTTCTCTTTTAGGTTCATAGGCTCTATTTCTTTTTATTTGTGTGCTTGTACATATATCCGTGTTTCAGTGGTACGTGCATGCTACAACACAAGTGTGGAGGTCAGAGAACAAGGGAGTTCTCTCCTTCTCTCCATCGAGTGTGCCCTGGGGTGTCAGGCTTAGCAACAAGCATTTTACTGGTGACTTTCTGTGTAACTACACCAGAAAACTTATGAAGGCCAATAGTGTGGTTCTTTCCCATCCTATATACTTTTAAATTCTACTTTTCTGTTTTTCAGAATATAGACAAAAGGAAAGAGGCTGAGCACAGATACAAGAGGAGCAGACATATTGAGAAGCTAAAAAGTGAAGAGAGAAAACTTAGATCAAGAAACCCCATTTTGCAGGCTGGAGGGATGGCTCAGGGGTTAAGAGCCCTGACTGTTTTTCTGAAGGACCTGAGTTTGATTCCCAGCATTCACAAGGCAGTTAACAACTGTCTGTAATTCCAAGATCTGACACCCTTACACAGTTATACATGCAGGCAAAACACCAATTCACATAAAATAAAAATAAATATTTAAAAAAAAACCCATTTTGTATTCTAGTAGCTATTTTATAAAAAGGTAAAATCTTATTTCTGGCTTGGGGGGGAGGGTTGCTGCCCAGGTCTGGGAGAAGAATAGTCATGCCTGATCAGTCCTAGGAAAAGAATAGACCTAGTAGGGGGCTTCCTCAGTTCTGAGAGAAGAATACCTGCCCAGCTCTGGGAGATCAGCCAAGACATCAGCCAAGGTTTGGGAAAGGAATAGATTCTCGCTTGACTAGTTCTGGGAAAAACCAGCCACCCCAGTAGCATTCTGGTGGGGTCCATCTAGGTGGGGTGCAAAGATACTCTGGGGCAGAAAGACCCTAAGCATGAGCCGGTCAGCACTGTACCCCCAAGCAACCAACTTGTTGCAGCTTTTTCCTACAAAAAAAAAAAAGAAAAGAAAAGAAAAAAAAACCCCTTGTAGCTAAGGGCACCAGCTACTTCCTGCTCTGTTATCACAGAAGCTTAGAGTATGCTCCCTGCCTGGCTTGTATTGCACTGCCAATGGACCTTGCTGTTGCATTCTAGACACTTCTTTTTTGGTGGTCTCTCTGTGGGTCGAGCTCTGGACACAACAAAGAGAAGATCACAGGAACCATATAGTCCTTACTTATGCTTCGTATTGCCCAGGTTTCTAACTATTACCAGGCTTCTACACGAGCATGCTATTGCACACTGGCCAGGGGATAGAGTGCTTTTACTTGTATTTTATATACTCTTGTCAATTATACTTATAAGTTTCTGAAACCAAGAGAAATAAGTAACAAATGCTGCTTATTACCATGTTGTGTTTTGCTCTGGAGTGCTGCTGTGGCTTCAGTCACTTCTGCAGAAGTTAAATGAGTTAGAAATTCTGTTGAGAATACAAGTGTTTCTTTCTGAGGGACATTTCAGTTTAAATCAGCAGTTTTAGTAGTCAGCAGTGGAGACAGAGGCTCATGCAAGTATGAATTTCATTTACTCTGTGTGCTCTGCAGCAGCAGTACCCTTAGCACCACACAGTAACAGTGCTGCAGCAAGCTGCACGGGGAAGCAGTGCCCCAGAATGAGAGGGCTGTTGACCACTGAGCCTTGGGAAATCTAATTACTTCACTTCTAAATGCAAAAGGGCAAAAGAGGCAATTGTGTGGAATTCTGAGTGCCATGAAGAACAATGTCAAACTTCACCATGAAAAAAAAAAAAAAATGAAACCTCTTACATACAGTCTATGGTTCCTTCCCCAATCTACTGGAGAAGCAGGGTTTGAACAGGTATTTAACTTCTGAGCAAACAGCAATGCTTTTTAAAAAACATGATAAAGAATGAGTCAAGGCCATCACTGTCTAGTAAAAGCTATTAAAAGGAAGGAGAACCTGAGCATGCTTGGCAGTTTCCTGGACTTGTGTGCTGGAGTCTTTCCTTCTCTTGCTTCAGTTTCATAGTGGAATGGAGCTTTTCTGGTGCACTTAGCATCAGAAACAGTAATTTAAATAGTTGCTTCCATTTCCAAGCACAGCTGGAGTGGAAGATGGGAAGATCCAGACAACTCCCTCAAAGTGGTAGCGTGGCTCCTACTGATGATTTTTCCTGCTGAGACTGAGGCCTCAGGAAGTCTGCAGATCCCTTGGAGTTAGACCTGGATGAGTCCCATGATTGGAACTCTTAGGAACCAGTCAGAGGGGAGAATATGAAGGCATGGATTTATCCTTACAAAGTTTCGTTTCAGAGAAGCTTTGGTACCTGAGGGTGGGGCCCAGGTCTGGAGGGTGTGCCCGACAGCCACCAGATTCAAAAGTTAGGCTCATACCAGAAAGCTCAGCCAATAGCTACTGTACCCTGTGTCCCTTTGCCCAATCCTGAATGCCAAGACATGCAGCACCCTGTTTTTGTGGGCTTTTCTTTAAAACCTCCCTCACCTGGGGGCTCAGGGTGGATAACCCTCATGCATTTGCATCGAGTCCAGCCCCCTAGTGGTCTTTAGGGATCTTATAGACATGGGTACAACACTACCAGACAAGCACATAGTGACAACAGGGAAATGTACACAGTGGCTGGCAGCTTAGGGGTAGGGGGCTGTTAAAAATGCCTTGGAGGGAGGCAGGAGTTGCTAACTTTCCTCATGAACCACCTCAGAGAGCACTGCTACCTCAAAGTGACACAATCTATAGGTGGGCCACCTTTCAGACCTTAGACCAGACATGCAGTGAAGATAGCAGAGCCAGGTTCAAATGGGTCAGGAAAGGACTGGGTTACTTTAGATGGGGAAACCACTCCCCACCACATCCCCAGTTTTTTCAAGACAGGGTTTCTCTGCATAGCCCTGGTTGTCCTGAAACTCACTTTGTAGATCAGGCTGGCTGGGAACGCAGAGATCTAACTGCCTTTGCCTCTCCAGTGCTAGCATTAATTAAAGGAATGCAATCATGCCTGGCTACTTTTTTTTTTTTTTTTTTAAATGCTTAAGAGTGTTTTGCCTGCATATGTGTGTGCCTGAGAGATCAGAAGAGGGAGTTGAATCCCCTGGAACTGGAGTTCTGGATTTTTGTGGGTGCTGGAAACCAAACATGGCAGCAAGTACTCTTAACCACTGAGTCATTTCTCCTGTTCCTTTAAAAAACAAAGCAAAGCAAAGGAAAACAAACAAAAAATTCTTTATTTTTTTGGTACTGGAATGAAGTGCCTGTTTTTCAAGTGTTCTATCACCAAGCTACAAATCTCTAGTGCATCAAACGAAGCTCCACCCACCAAGGCTGTAAGCCTGCAGGTAGTTGAGGATTCTCTTGCCTCCACTTACTCAGTGCTCCCAGTTGTGTTCAAGGCTTCCTTCATGCTGGACAAGCACTGTACCAATTGAGCTACATCTCAAACACCAGCCTTCTTCCTTGGAAAAGTATTTCTTGATAGCTGAACTCATACCCCGATTAACAGTATGCCCTAGGATGGCTTTAAACATTATAGTTCAACTTCCAGTGTACCAAAGAGATGATGATTTCAGAGTGCAAAGCTACAGACTTACTGTTGCTCCTTGTTGAAGCTAGTGAACTGTGCACTCAGGCTTCAGACTGTACTTAAGGGATCCCTTCCTTTCCTTGCAGCTGCACACTGAACCCACAATGGCCCAGAAGCTGTCTGTGCTACTCCTGCTGTTTGTCAGGAAGAAAGCACACCATCCAGCGAGGCCTAATCTCAGCTTCTTTGTATTTCAAGTGTAGTAAATAGCTTTTTAAAAAATCCAGCAAAAGAAACGGGGCGGCAGTGCTTAAAAATTCTTAGGTATTCTCAGAAAGTGTTTTTGTTAAAAGCGGCTTCTGTCTGGAACACCTGTGACCTGTTGAGCTTAATTGGGCTGCAGCTGGCGCCGATTGTGGGGCAGCCACTGGAGCACTGGCCCGGACATTGTGCTGTCCTGGCTCGCCCGCCCCCCTTCTCTTTTCTTTTCACTTTCTCAGCCCCTCGACCTCTATGCCCTGTGTGTTGGAGGGATTAGGAACCCAGTGAGAGTGGTGTCTTGCTGTTCTCCAACAGCATGCTCTGAAGGTGCTTCAAGGAGGCTACCTGGGAGATTACGCTCCTGTGGATAGGAGGGAGGGCCATTGAGCTGCTGGACCGCAGCTGAAAGGCAAGCTTGAAAGGTGGGTCTGGGGCAGCGCAGCAGGTTCAGCGGGAGTAGGGGCAGATGAAGAGGGGCCTAAACAGACACAGGGAGGCGAGCCCGCACTGCCACCAGCAGCTCAGGGAGGCCCACTGCATTGCCAAAGGGAATTATTTAATTAAGGGTCTCTCACAGCACTTACCCTTTAAGTCTTTTTTTCCCCCCACTGAAAAACTTGCAGTGGTGAGGCAAGAACTGATGCTTAGAATTTTTATTACCAAACTATGCTCTTAGGTTGAATGCCTTGCAAAATAATCTTCACCAGTTACTTCATCTGGGCTTAAAGTCATATACTCTAGAATGCCATGCACAGCACTTAGTTTAAAATAAAACAAAAATTTCTGTAAACACACATTCACACCTGATGTTAGAGATAAAGGACACTGTCAATAGGCCTAAACAACACTTGGTGGCTTAATTTTGCTGATTAAAAGTTACTCTGAGGTCTTTGGGACATGGTTAAATAACTTTGCACTTGAAGCACAACCAAGTTATTTATCATTATTTTTCACAAGAAAATGTCTTGTAAAATAGTTTTTGTTTTTTTCAAATTTACACATGATCTGGGCACTTGGGAAGGCTGAGGCAAAAAGACTTAGTTTGAGGCCAGCCTGGTCTATATAGTGAGTCTTAGGCCAGCCTGTGCTACAGTGGAAACCCCCATCTCAAGACAGAAAAAATTTACACAACAGATCAACTATCCTATATTAGCTCTGGTCTGGAAAGATCTGGAATATTATTTGTTCCTATGGAATTTTAAGTGTTTCTAGCTTCAATGGAACCACCATACAAGATAAAAAGGGGGTATTTTTGGTTTTGAGAAGAAAAAAAAAAAACTATCACTGAAATGAACAGTGCAGGGATCACTCCAGTGCAGTCTAAGATGGACCAGTTGGCAGGAGGCCACTCTCTGGTCACTCAAAGAATCTGACTGCATATGAGGTAGCAGGTGTCAGGGAACACAGGGCATCTCCTCTAGTCTTCCTTCAGTGTAGTATTATTACTTGCGTCTCAGTGTCAGGTGTTTCATGGCCCACACATACCTCTGGCTTCAGAGTCTAACTAACTGCCTGCTGCCTGCCCTGTTCAGCTATCACAACTGCCAAGGGTTAGAGTTATCTGGGCCAAATGGCTATTCTCTACAAGTTCTATAAAGGCCTCGCTGGCTCAGCCCCGTTCCACTTGCTGCATTCATTACCTCTGAAGACACACATGAGCAGGCATTTGCCATTTTAAAAAGTGGTCCCCAAAATAACTTATTACCTAGTGTAGAAAGGCACCATCATTCTGGGCACAACGAAAACCCTATGATGCTGTGTTGTGTCATTTATAAGCCCTTGCGGGCAGGGAGAGCCCTGAAACAGATACCACAGTTTTTGTTGTTTTTGAGACAGGGTCTCTTTCCGTATAGCTCCAGGACTCCCTTATAAATCTGGAGGGTTGATCCACTATTGTGGAAGTGTTTGAGATGGGCTGCTGTTGAGCAAGTTTTTAATGTGTGTTAGGTTCTCATCTTTACTGCCACTCATTCTCTGGCCTAGGGGCTGGCCTGATGATCAGCAACTGACTGGACATCACTCATCACAATCACTCAATACTGCTGGGGGGAGGGGGGACGTCTGCAGAGATGGCTCATAAGGTAACAGCACTAGTTGCTCTTCCAGAGGTCCTGAGTTCAATTCCCAGAAACCACATGGTGGTGACTCACAACCATCTATAATGAGATCTGCTGCCTTCTCCTGTGCAGGCATACACACAGGCTGAACACTGTATACATAATAAATAAATCTTAAGTAAATAAAAAAAGACTGCTGTGGGATTATTATGCTCTTGTACACGGTAAATATTAGTTTAATAAAACACTGACTGACCAGAAGCTAGGCAGACAAGTATAGATGGAGCTACAAGAACAAGGAAAATTTTGGGAAGAAGGAGAGTAGAACAGACACCAGCCAGACACGGGAGAAGCAAGACTAGAATGCTGCTGAGAAAAGGTACCAAGCCACATGGCTCAACATGGATAAAAATCATGGGTTAGTTTAAGACTAAGAGTTAGCAAGTAATAAGCCTGAGCAATAGGCCAAAGAGTTTATAACTAATATAAGCCTTTGTGTGACTATTTGGGAGTAAATGGTAGTGGGACTGAGAAACTTCAGACTACAGAAGACAGCCTTGCTATGTACTGAGGCTGGCCTCAATTTCATAGCGACTTTCTGCTTCAGCATGTTAGTGTTGTGTTAGTGGTTAGAGGGATATGCTGCCCTACCCTGAAATCATTTTTAGCATGGTAAGGTTTTTGTGGATATTTTTGCTAAGTAGTAGGAGAGAGGTTGGATAACTCATACAGAGTCAGCTAAGGGGTAGCTAGAGATAGGGCCTGGGATAAGTATACACAGTATACCACCAGCACCTGTCAGAGGGAGGAGACAATACACCATCTCATACTTACTTCAAGTGAGTCATCTAATTGACAGTGAAGCTCTCTGAAAGAAAGGATGCTCTCCCAGAATAGAAATACATCCAAATTATGTGAAGGTACAAAGTTTTAATCAGATAAGATATCTTCAAATATCCAACATATGTTCCATATGCCTTCACTTTTGGACTCTGAGGTATTTTTCTTCTGACTGGAAATGATTATAATGTTTTACAAGACATTTGTATAGAAGCTGACACCATGCTGCTTAAAATTAAAATGACAGTCATCTTTCTTAAATACACCCATCAATATTTCAAGCAGTTTTGTGTGCTACTGTTTACTACATACTAGTCTTCTAGGGTCCATGGCTATTGGGCCTTAGCATATAGTTGAAGACTGAAAATACCCACTAGCAATAAAACATTGCTACTTGTCTAGACTTCAGTATGTTCAAAGCTCTCATCACAGAGTGCAAAGGTCTCATGAACTAAAGGAAGTTAATGACTACTACAGTGTTTTATAATAACCACATTTCAAACCTCCTTAACTCTTACTGAGTCATATTAGAAAGTCAGGGGACAAAGGAAAGAAAAGGAGCCCATCACCCTTGAGTCTAGTTGTAGCCTCTCCAACTAGGGGAGAGACCAGCTGGGGGAGAAAAAAAGAATTTACATTTGTTGTAAAGGTTGCTGACATTGAGATAAACTACTGAGATGTTCATAGGTACTAGGCCTAAGCCTGCGTGACCTTCAAGTATGGTCTTACTCCTCACCAGGGATTCTTGGGAATCTCCAACAAGATTGAACTCGGCTTACAGTGAAGAACAGTAATGTTTCTTTCCTCATGATCTAGACTCTTGCTTTGTCACCTGTAATCCTATAAGGTACACCACAGGGACCATTCTGTGATCTCATTTAATTCCTCAGCAACTCTTTGAAGACATCAATTTCAAAACCAACCAACAAAAATCACCCCGAATCCTATATATGACTAGTGTAAAGACAGTTAAGTGAGACTCATCTTTGAGAAACCAACACCCATTCTCTGAGGTGTGTCTTATTTTCTTTCAGAGTAGTTCTCTTTCTTTTAACCCTTGTGCTTAAAAATCTGTACTAGAACTTCTCTGTGTGTGAGTGAATGCTGTATTATATGTTTATGTGGATGTGTGCACCTGCATGTTCCCATGGAGGCTGAGGTTCCACTGCTATTCAATGTTGTGGAATAATTTTTTGAACATTTTCTGTGTTTTGACTTGTTTCTGCCAAGGTACCTTCTGATTGGTTTAATAAAGAACTGAATACCCAGTAGCTAGGCAGGAAAAGGTTAGGCAAGATTTCCAGGCAGAGAGTGAGAAGGGGGGGGGGGGGAGAGAAGGAAAAAGGAGAAAAAAAAGAAGGGAGGGAGGGAGGGAGGAAGAGGAGGAAAGACAGGAGATGAATTTAGGTACAGGGGAGAGATGCCAGAAGACATGGAGATGAAACAAGATGTAAGATGGAAGAAGGGTAAAAATCCTTAAGACAACACATAGATGAACACAAATAAGTTAATTTAAGTTATAAGAGCTAGTGGGACAAGCCTAAGCTATAGGCTGAGCTTTCATAATTAATAATAAGTATCTATATCATTTTTTTGTGAGTTGGTGGCCCAAAAGAAAAAATATTTGTCTAAAATTAAACATTATGTTTTTAAAGTTTTATTTTATGCACACACACACACACACACACACACACACACACACACACACACACACACGGATCGAATATAGTATCTTATTTTTAACTGGCTAGCACTTTGTAGACGAAATCATCTTCCTAACCCCTTAAAATTTCTTTTGATAAACACCAACTCTGTTTCATACTAGCCTGGCCTGAAATTCTTTTCTGGATTAATTGCCTAAGTGTGCTATCCATATTTTGTCTCTGCTGTTCTGAATCATAAGACCTCTCTCCCCCATTGGGGCCAGAATCCACATGTATGTAATTATTGAGGTTGGAGAGTACAGATTTAAAAAGTTAGGTGAGTAGTTTTTTCTTTTTTAGTTTCTACTTTTTCTGTCCAGATAATTTCTATAATTGTTCACACATAGAACTTAGTGCATTTATTTGGATCTTTACTGGAAAGACTTATATCCTATTTTTATTCAAATAAAAAATGCTATGGCAGTAAGACAATAAGATTACAAATTATATATACTAAAGAAACTAAAACTAAATGACCAAAGTAACATCAGAATTTATAAGTGGCAGGAACTAACTATGTATAATTAGAGATAACCTGCAGGGGAAGGCACACACTTTCATGTTTTGCTGAATGGTAACATGATACATATTTAGTAACTCAGAGTCTCATCGGAAAACTGCTAAGAAGCCACATAATCCTTAAACTCTATTTTCTAAATGTTCACTCAAAAGAAAAAAGAAAGTCTCCAGTTTCACTGAGTAGAAGCTAACAGTGAAATCCAGTTCTTGTTTATGACATAGTTTCAAAGGTTATAAAAACAAACTTCAGGGATATTTCCAATACTGTCCTCTTTTGCCCAAACTGAGTGGATGATCTTCAGGTGGAGAAAATCTTTTAACTAATACATATTTTTCTCTTTTGGCTACTGAGTCCATTACTTAATGGACAGCAAGCTTAATGGACAGGTCTTTCCTGGCTGCCTACTCAAACTTTGCAAAAATCCTAATGAGAAGGTTTGGTGTGAGGTTCAATGGTGAGGAAATCTAAGAATGCTGGCAGAGCATAGAAGCAGGTAAGGGACTTATCTCATAACTAATATAAAAGATGGGCTAGTTTAATGGGAAGGCAACAGCTGCTGTTTCTGATGAGTTGAAGGTGAAATTTAAGACATACTATTTATCTAGTTCTGAAAATCCAAATATACAAAATTAAGTAAATTTGAGTAAATCTTAGGCCTGTACCCATGCACATTATAGCATTTTAATTAGGTGAACATTCTTCAGACTTCTAACAAGGCACACACACACACACACACACACACACACACACACACACACACACACACACACACACACACACACAGGAACATTGGAAAGAGACCAGCAAATGTTCTTAAGTAGTATCTTTCTCACAGAAATATAAATTCACTGGAACAAGAATCACGATACATGATATGACTGAAGATATTGATCTCCAGTGTATTCTATATGTTTTATAATTATAGTGAAGAATGTGAAAGCAAGTAGAGATCCATCCTTTCATCAGTCTGCCCTGCCCTTTCTCCATCAATTCTGGTCTAGAAGTAAGAACATCCACATTCATTTATGCACATACACACTCATGGCTGACAAGAATGGTCTGAAGATGTATAATTTAACTACTGTGTTAGAATGTAAGCAGTAGGCAAGTTCTGGAATTTGTCAAAAATTTAAAATGAATCAGACTGCTAAGATCCCACCTTTCTGGCAGCAATGCAACATAGCTGTGCCTTTAACTAGAGAATTCTGTCATAAAACAATTTTAGTTGCTGAAACAAAATATTTTAAACATCTTTCAGACAACTTCTCATTTTAGTAGTATTGGCAAAATTTCAACCCTCTCACACTTAAATGTTCCCATGTAAGTTATGTTAAATTTAGGGTTAACCTCAGAATTATAAATTTTAAATCAATTTTAATCAATTATTTTAAAAGAAATCCAAATCCCGAAGTCTTTAAGGCTATGTATTCTGAATTGCACCTCAAATACAAACAAGAAAGTTGTACTCAAAAGGTACTCAGGAGTGACCTCCACTACACCTGTGCAGACCCGAGCCAGCTGCTCTAGTTTCTGCTTCAACTTCTTTTATTTCTCCAGATATATGCAATTAGTTTTATATCTGTGGTGTATTAGGACTCAACAGCCAGGGACAGAAATGTAACCTAAATTAAAGAAGGAATTTTTAGGACAGACTGGGTCTATTAGAAACTAAGTATGGGGCTGGCAAGCTTCAGAGCACCAACTGGAAGCAGAATGGCACTAGGCATTCTCTCAAGCTGCTTTTCTTCATGGGGAGAGGTCTCACTATGTTACCTAAGTTGGCCTCAAGTAAGCCTCCTGCCTTAGCTGATGGAACAGGGAAGACTGTGGATGCAAGCCACCACAACTGGCCCATATCTACTGTTCTCTGTGCTTTATGCCCCCCCACCCCCATGGTGGCAAATATAACCATGCATACTTCCTGTGTTCTACGGATCACAGCTTTGGGCACCAAGAAGTCTTCATCTTAACAGTTCAAGTGACCAGAAATCCCTCAAAAAGTCTTGACTGGCATGCCTGATGTGGGCATATACACAGTGGAATTGTGTGAGCTGTCATTTTGCGATGACATGACAGTTGTTTCCTGGGTGGGAATAAGATCCTTGAGCCAGGCCTTTTGCTTCTTTGTGCATCTATCAACATGCACTGCCTACACATTCCTTCCACTCTCACAGCTTTAGTGACATGCTGCTTGAAAGTGAAGTGCTATGTGCCACATCACAATTTATGCCTTTCCAAAAGCAGTGTTTTCTTATTTCAAAAATCCAGTGTTCTGTATATCATTAAGACTCTACTTGTCCAGGTAACATCAAGGCTGTACAACTTATTTCCAAGCCACAGACAATATTCAAATCATCAGGATGAAAAGTCTCAAGGGACAACAATCAATAATTTCTTTGAAAATTCTTAAGGAGAATATAGAAAAAGTTAAGATTTTTAAAAAAATCAATTCCAGTAACATGTCACAGTTAGTAGCAGCTTTCTTTATGTTAAATTCATTCTTTTTCTTGGCAGCCAGAGATGTCTGCAAAGAAACTAAACATGTACTATCTTTTTGTTGGGGGAAGTGGTTAGAATAGATGGATTCCGAAGTTCTAATGTGAGTTTCTTCACTTTAGAAGATTATAGAAATTTTCTATGGAGACAGTCTCTAAAGTTAATTAAGATTATACATGTAATTGGAAATGCATGTTGACAAGGCTTAAAAAGAAGAATGAAGTAGAAGGATGAAGCACCCTAACATAAAGACCTCTAACTGCATGCATACTGTAGTGTCTGAATGGATAGAAAAATAACAGCCAATGTCTTTCATAACGACTCTACCCATTCCAGAAGCTGACCCTGCTGTGGAATAATCCTGTACACTGTGAAAATGTGCTATCCTCATTGTTAATAAAAACTGATTAGCCAATAGCCAGGCAGGATTTTGGGGGAAAGAGAGAATGCTGGAAAGAAGGGCAGAGTCTGGGGAGTACAGAGCCAGATGTGGAAGAAACAACATGGAAAGTTCACAGATGAGGTAAACAAGCCTTGGGGCATAGATTAATAGAAATAGGTTAATTTAAATTGTAAGAGCTGGCTGAAGACAAGCCTAAGCTATTGGTTGAGCATTTATAATTCATATTAATCTCTTGAGTTTACTTGGGAGGAACTGCTAGGACACAGAAAAACTCTGCCTATATAACCTACTTTCTCTCAAAAAGAGGTGAAAGAGAAGACAGAGGAGACTTAAATTACCAATGCACATTTAGGTAGAGAATAACAATACTCTATGGAAACCTAGTACTTAACTATGGAAAAGTTACATGTGCACATGTCCATGCCCAGCGGGGCGGGGGCGGGGGCGGGGGCAGCGGAGGAGGAGGAGGAGGAGGAGGAGGAGGAGGGAGTACACAGAGAGAACCCATTCACTTGTTGCGCAGCTTTTACATTGACATATGAATGACTTCATTCTCTTAATCCCTAGGAACACATTGCATTAAAAAATAAATCCAGAATCAGACAATTGATGAACTACTAAATACTTTAATATATACCTTTAAAGGAATTAAGCAATACTTTTACACATTAAAACTGTAAAAAGTCCTTAATATTATCAATAATCAGTCAGTGCTATAATCTTGCCAATTAGCAACAAATGTTTGAGTTGGGATTAAAAGAGTTGTAAAACACTGTACTGCTCGAGTATAGTTCACATTCAGTTAGCATAGTTTACATCTTCCTCTTACCACTGAGTTAAAGGGACTGATTCATGACCTACGTATTTTTTTACGCCTTCATCAATTATTTTACATTTATTTATTTTTACATATGTGTTTTGTGCAAACACGTAGAGGGCAACTTTTGGGAGTTCTCTTCTTGCATTGTACAGATTCCATTGTACAGATTCTACCGCCACAACCCAAGTAATGGAATTACAAATGTATGATACTATGCCTAACTTTGGATCATCATCTCTAAAGGGAAGTTTTCCTATTCCTAACTCCTTAGAGTAAATGTTAGCACACTACACTTTCCTCTGCCTTGCCCTCTTCAGATAACAATGTATCCAAGAGTCCATTTCACATTATATGTAGAACTGTTTCTCATTCCCTTCACAGTTGCATAGTTTATTCAACCCAATCCCATTTAAAAGGTATCTGAGCTATTTCAGCCCTTTGTTTCCTTTTATCTTAGGACTTACTCATATGCCAAAGTGTCAAGACAGTTAAACAGGACAAAGAGCCAAACCTAATTAATGCTTTTTCCCACTGAACACAAATATGACAATACCCTAACCCAAGACAGGGTTTCTGTGTAACACGGGCTGCCTTGGAACTAGCTCTGTAGACCAGTCTGGCCAAGAACTCACAGAGATCTGCCTCTCCAGTGCTGGGATTAGAGGCATGAGGCATGTGCCTCACTAACCTGCAACCTGCACTACCCTGCAACCTGCACCCCCTCCGTAATATTTTAGTGATTCTCTGGGAGTTTCACATAATATTCTCCCTCACAATCCCTTCATAGTTCTTCCATGTCTGTGACCCTCCCAAAGATGAAAAAAATAATAAAAAAAGTCCACTCTGTGTTGTCTATATATTTGCTAAAGCATGATCAAGTTCTTAGTAGCCTGCTTCCAAAACAGAACTTAGTCCTTCCTATCCCACACCTCTGCCAGAAGCCATCAACTGTGGAGACCTGCTCTTCAGCATCTACATCACACTTTTTGAGAATCCTCTTCAGTGGCTTCCTGTGTAGGCTGATACCTCCCCCCCCCCCCCCCGCCAGGAGGGGGTTGAGGTGGGATGGGGAAGAAGAAATCCCAACCTGTATATTTTAAAAAACTATTGTTCATCCAAAATTTTAGGAAAGGTAAATTTCAAACTCCCCCACCACTTGCCGGCTTCCCAAGGCTTCATGCATTTGCCAGCTATAGGCACAGCTATGTCTCCATTTCTCCAAGGAGTTTCCTGTATGTGTGGCACTCACTTAGCCTTTCTCCCCGAATGGAAACAAGAATTCAGTCAGTCTCTAAGGCTCACCATGAGTGCAGATGTTTTGCTGCAGGAAATGTGCTAATGAGACTCAGGGCAGCAAATACTGTTGGTATTTTAAGTGAAAAACTTTGCAGTTGGCTGACCTTTTAAAGTCTTTTTTTTTTAATCAAATAATTTACTTCTGATAGCATTTATAAATCAACACAAAGTAGTTCTTTAAAAAATTATATATGTTTGAGTGTGTGTGTGAATGTGTCTATTAGGGTGGGGCACAGGCTCACTCTAGTGAAGGTCAAAAGACAACTTGCTGGAACTGTTCCTCCTTCAACCATGTGGGTTTCAGGAATTAAATTTAGGTTCTCAGGCTTGGCAGCTGTGCCTTTACATGCTGAGCCATCTAACGGGTACCAAAGTAGTTATTTTAAAAGAATTACTAGTTTGGCATGGTAGTACACACTTTAACCCAAACACTATCGAGGCAGAGACAGGTGGATATCTGAGTCTGAGGATGGCCTGGTCTACTGAGCAGTTCCAGGACAGCTGGAGCTACACAGTAAGTCTGTCTTAAAAGAAAAACAAAATTATTGAGACCAGATGTAAACATACAAATCCTTTAGTCTCAGGAACTGTAGAGTAGTAAATTAAAAGGCTGATTTGTTTTAAGCTTCAGTGTACTAACATAAGAGAAAAATGACTTTTGAAGAAAAATTGTTAATTTTGCTTTCTATGAACATTGTATAGACAACATTTCCCATAGGGAAGAGAAGAGTTATTCTACTCATTGAACTTAATTAACAAAAATTTTTGGGACGAGTCATTGTGTAACACTCATTGGAAATTGATTAGAAGAAAAACCTCAACATTTGTGGAATGCAGATGGGAAAATAAGCCTCCAACCCCTGTTTAGAATGTGCAGTGATATAGCTGACATGAGCACCATGGAATGCTGGCAAGGAAGAACAGTACTAATGACAGTTAGGACTACTACTGATAGTACCAGCTGATACACAGGGCTGAGGAGTCTTAAGGGCCCTGGGCCTTCATTTAAGCTTTCCAACAATCCATCGCGCAGGCATCTTCTCCAGATATAAACAAAACTAATAAATGAAAACCAACAAAGCAGATTTTAATGTATTTAAATAGATGGCCCCAAATCATACAAAGACTAAGTGGTAGTGCAGGCTTAGATGCACATACAGTAACTGTTCTCTACCTAGTCCATCAGATTGCCCTGAGGAGAGAGCATGTGCTGGGAGCTGAGCAACATCCAAGGAGCTCTTTAGGGTCTAAGCTTTAACGGACCATGATGATGTGCAGGTGGTGTTCATTCACTCCCTGGGAAGTTGGTCTGTGTGAAGACACAGAAATAGTAGAGGCTAGACCTCCTTCAAGTGAGTCAGAAGCAGCCTGATAGGTCTAGAGTAGTTTCCTAACTATGCTTGTCTGCAGCCCTCTAAGCTTCTAAGGTGCTGGCACTTGGAAAAAATGAGCAGCCACAGTAGTGTGTCCATGCAGCCAAACTGCCATGAATGGGGCTCAATGTAAACTTGTAAGCTTTACAACATTTCCATTCTGTGTGTGTGGTGTATGGATGCTTGTATGAGTATGTGCATAATGCATGTGTCTTTCTCAATTGCTCTCCATTTTATCTTTTGAGATAGGATCTTTCAATGAACCTGGAGCTCGTCCATTAGCTAACCTGGCTGGCCTCATCTATCTCCAGTGCTGGTGCTACGGACATGCACCACTACCATACCAAGTTTCACACAAATGCAAGGGAACTAACTTGAGTTCTCTAACTAAAGTTCTTACATGACAAGTACTTTACTGACTGAACCATCTCCCCAGTAATTCTTTTTTTGTAAAGTGACTCAGCACTTCTCAAGTGTAAACTTTGTAGATGACAACACTGTGTGTGATACAATGCCAAAAGATTCAAGAAATAACCTTGAGAACATTTAAGCTCATCTCCATACTAGAAAATGGGGCCTGTATGAAGGAAACAAAGGAACAGGAAGGTCTTCAGAAGGGTTATCTGGTAGATGGGGTGAGACAGGGAAACTAAGGCTACTTAGAGCTGATTACCAGGAGGAAAAGAGCTACATTGAGATCAGATCAGCAGTGTGGGGAGGTATGTGTGAGCAAACAGTCACCAGCAAGAAGGCCTAGGCAGCAGGTGCACCAGATCCTTAGGAGCTTAGGTGGTGAAGAGGAGATAGGCTGTAACCTCAGAGGAACATGTCAGGAGGAATATACCATCCCTAAACCCTTATGGAGCACATAATGTTGTTTCTAGATTTAATTTTGAAATTCCTGAATTCACTAATATAAAATTTTCCAATCATTTTCGCACTCACATACACACTGGCATGTGCAGTTGTGGAGGTAGAGGAGTCAGCAGTGGTCCTGAGGAAATTCGCTGGACCTGCAGCTTAACCCAGGCCAGAGTGTACCCAATGAGCACACCCCAACTGTGGCACAGACAACAGTAACTCAGAAACCTCTGCTCTTCTCTACTGTCACCTACCTTTCCTTTGTATTAACTTGTTTATGTCACCTTCCATCACCCCCAATCACCCTGACATCTACTACTAATCATATTAAATCTAAGAGTGTTCTTCGACAAACAAAACTACTCACTTCCACTCCTCAGAGTCCTGCTTCCAATTTTCAGGAGGAAATTAAATAATGTATAAATCAAATACTGGGCCCAAGCCCAGACAGCTGAACATCGTTTTGTCCTTTCAAGGCAAAGAGGAAGTGTCTGCTGAGGGAGGGACAAGCCAAAAGAAATAAAGCTTAACCTCAGCCCATATGAAATCCATCTCAGATAACTGGGACATCTGCAAGTAGGTTACAAATGAGACCACATACTAACACAGAACTTTCCATGGAAGTAAAAGGCTGTATCCAGATCTAACTCTCACCTTGAAAACAAAAACATGCTGGGGAAAAAGGAGCCACCTTAGAAATTCTCCATAAAGATAGAGGGAAGGAAAGCCACAAAGGAGGGAGGCAGACAACTACTCCCCTGAGCACCTACTGTAGACTCAAAAGAATTTCACTGTAATTGTAAACAATGTGTGTGCAAAGGAAGCCAAAGGACGGGGAGAAAGGAAATTCAGTGTGCAGGTGAGGGTAGGGAATGGTGAAAAGCATTACATCAGTGGATGGCAAAATGATTCTGTGACTTTTCCATAGGACAGATCTGGCTTAGGGAAGAAACTAGTATCTCCTGTACAAACTTAATCTGATCCTGCAGTATGTCACAGTTGAAGGGTGAGGATGCAAAGATCAAGTGTGGTATGTTCCTAAGCAACTTTATGACACTGATGTTTGAATTTCACACATTTCTTTCACATGTGTACTGGCTGGTTTTGTGTGTCAGCTTGACACAGGCTAGAGTCATCAGAGAGGAAGGAGCCTCAGTTGAGGAAATGCCTCCATGAGATTTAGCTAGCTGTATAACATTTTCTCAGTGATCAATGGGGGAGGGTCCAGCCTATGGTGGGTGGTGCTATCCCTGGGTTCCTGGTCCTGAGTTCTATAAGAAAACAGGCTGATCAAGTTATGTGGAACAAGCCAGTAAAAGCAGCAAAAGTAGAAAATCTTAGCACCACAGTAGGTGACTAAAAACAGTGATACAGACAATGTGGTATTATTCTCTCATCCCTTTTCTCTTCCCTCTCCTCCTTCCTCCAACCCTTTCTGTTCTGACCGTCCATTTATTTTTAAATAATCTTAGTAATTTTTTATTTTATTTTATGTAAATTGGCGTTCCACCTGCATGCATAACTGTGTAAGGGTGCCAGATCTTGGAATTACAGACAGTTGTTAGCTGCCATGTGGATGCTGGGAATCAAACCCAGGACCTCTGAAAGAACAGATAGTGCTCTTAACTGCTGAGACATCTCTCCAGCCCAGTAATTTTTAACTCCTGAACAAATGAGGCTGCCTTCAAGAAGCTGTTCCCAGCTACTCCAATTCTTAAAGATCAGTCTTATAGCCTTGTTCTGTAGAACTGTCTGGTCCAGACTAATAGCATCTGAAAGGAAACAATGAAGAATGACTCTCCTGAGCTGTTTTTACAGGTCAAGCACTCATGGTGTAGTGGACCTCTGGGGCTAGAGAGTATACGTGCATTCCAGAGGAAGCAGACCATACATTAAAAGTTCTTTCTCAGGAATGCAGTTATGAGACAGCAATTATAGAGATATGATTCTCTCCATCAGAATCAACTTTGCAGTCATCTATCTGCTTTGTGTCACTAAGAATCCAAAGGGCAGGAAAAACCTGACTTAATCAATACCACTTACGAGATAAAGCTGAATGACAAGACTGGAAAAAACTGGCAGTAGAGATGAGGACAGGCCCAGAGACATTGTTAACTTTTTCACCCACCCACTATGTTAAAAAAAAAAAAAAAAAAGTGTAGTTAAAAGGCCACAGTTTAATCACTAAGTACAGAATCCTCACATCTCCTCTGCCCTATACACACAGCACCCTTCATCATCTAGTTATATCTGAGGCTACACTGACTGACCCCCAGGCCTATGGGTTCACTCTGCACTCTTATCACACTGCATTAGCTTCATTGTTTCTATTACTCATACTTTTTGGCCCTGTGCAAAACACCTAAGAAATCATTTGTTTTGTGGCCTAGTTTTGGAAAGTTCAGTCAATAGTGAGGCAGGCCTGGGGTTAGGCAAACATCTCAGTGCTAAGGGCACATGACTGAAGGGTACAAACTTCATTCATGGTAGGCCAGGAAGCAGAGAGACTAATAGGAATGGGTTAGGGAACAACACAACCTCAGTGACCTCCTTTTTCGAATCAGGCTCCACTCCTAACTCTTCCCCTCCCATGTCATCAAACTATAAGTCCGTCCATAGATTAAAACTACAACCCAATCATCTCTCACTGATTGGCTCCAATGCCTGAGTACATCTTACCTTGGGGATGGGGACATTTCATATTCAAACTGTAAGAGTGTCCTGAAAAACTCTTCTTTCTCAGTATGGCCTCTTCAGATTGGCTTCCCTTACTTAGTAACATGCCCATGAGGTTCTTCTGTGTATTTTCCTGGCATAATAATTTACTTACTTATAATGTATAATGATAGTGGAGTTTCTATGTATCACAGGTTATATGCCTGTTCACTTCCTAAAGGACATCTTTGTGGCCTCTTCTGTTTTTAGTGTTGAATCAAAGGGCATCTATATAGTCTTAATGACCTTTAGAGCAGGTCTGAGGAAATAAGCCCAGCAGCTGGCCCACAAAACTGCTCTCCTAACAGTGTAATTGTCTGAGCTGGGCCTAACCATGTCATGGTATTCCTCTCTCCTTGCTGGTAAGCCTAGCGGTGTAAAAGGTTTACTAGTCTCTGAGTTCTGATGTTAGCTCAGGGTTAATAGTCCAATTCACATTTGGCTTTGTTTCTGCATTCAGTGTTGTTAAGAATGACTTGGGAGACCAGATGTGGTAATGTAGGTCTTTATCCAGCACTGGGGAGGTGGAGTCAGATGAGTTTGCCTGGTCCTACATAGCAAGCTTTGGGCTGGCAAAGAGTGCATAATGAGACCCTGAGTCAAACTGAGGTACCTTTAGCCTTAAAAAGAAGATGTATTCCCTATTAACTTTGTAATTGATGCTGAAAACAAAAGTCAAATCCTGCCTTTATCTTTAAACGTTCAAAGTTTTGCTCACATACATTTATGCAACTGTATCTTTAGGTCTTTAAAGATGGCACTAAGTAAAAAGCAAATAAGAGCTACGGTGAACAAGAAAGTAAATTTTCACAATGATAGTAACATTAGTTACATAGCAAAAAAAGAAAAGAACAAAGATGAAAGTACAAACAGTAAGGTCTGTTTTTCTATTTTTTTTAATATTTATTTATCTTATGTGAATTGGTGTTTTGCCTGCATGTATAACTGTGTAAGAGTGTCATATGTTGGAATTACAGACAGTTGTTAGCTGCTATGTGGATGCTGGGAATCGAACTCAGGTTCTCTAGGAGAACAGAGAGTGCTCTTAATCACTGAGCCATCTCTCCAGCTCAAACAGTAAGGTCTGCAGATATGTGGGACCAGGTGAACTCTATTTACAAGTCTTTCAGGATGGCATACTCAACAGTTGTCTTCTTTGACTATTTTAAAAGAGTACCATCATCTCTTTTGCTCTCAAATAATTCCCAAATGTTAGAGCCTGTGACTGGGTTATGGTCCAAGACAAGGGGTCACAGTTATAGGGAAAGCTAAGGTCACTCATCATATGATCTGACAGGAAGGCACTAGTCAGAAAGGGAGAGATGTAAGAACAATGCCAGCCAAGCAAATGCAGGGGGCCTCAAGACTCAAATAACAGGAAGAAAATAGATAAAGAATGTTTAACAGGAGCACAGGCTTGCAGATGTACTGCACTTAGTTCCGTGGCACCCTCAACATCTGACTTTCAACTTCCAGAACTATATATCAAAACACCTGTATTGTTTGAGGAGCTATTTTGTGTAAGTTGTTATAGCAGGAATAGGAAAGGTATATATGTGAGACTCTTAACTTTATTAAATGAAAACAGTAGCATTTCTCAATAGTGAGAATAATAATAACAGCTATTTTTATTAAGCATCCTATATATTATTTGCAATTTTAAAAACCTGTTAAATTATTATTGCAATTTTACAGTGTCAGCAATAACTCACCAAACTAAATGTATGATAGCTTGTAAACAGCAGAGCTAGGATTAGAATGAAGTGTATGAAATGTCACTATCCATACTTTCTTTACCAGACAAGACAAACATAGAGCTGCACTCTCTAGTAAGACACCATGACTCAGTATTGTATGCCCTCTTATATGAACTACATATAACTTTCCTTCTTACTCACTGTTTGATCCCAAAGAGACCAAAGTGATGCATGCTTAAAAGACCAACCTAGGGGTTGGAGAGACGACTCAGCACTGGCTTCTCTTCCATAAGATATGAACTATGCTCCCAGAACCAACATGGTGGCTCCCATGTACTATCTGTAATTCCAGCTACTGTGGGCACCAGGTATATACAAGCAGGTACATACTGTGATGCACAGACATATGAGCAGGCAAACACATATGTATAGAAAACTTAAAATGGTTTCTCCACAAATTAATGTGCACAAACTTCAGTGAAGAAGCAGAAAATTGTACAGAATGCAGCTAATTTGTTCACGTTTAACTGGAACATATAACAGGTAAAAATGGTAACTGGAGGGGGTTATATATATTTTTAGGTACAAGTGCTTCTATCTGCAGATATGCCTACATGCCAGAAGAGGGCATCAGACTTTATTATAGATGGTTGTGAGCCACCATGTGGTGGCTGGGAATTGAACTCAGGACCTCTGGAAGAGCAGCCAGCACTCTTAACCACTGAGTCATCTCTCCAACCTCCAACTGTAGATGTTCTAAAAAAGAGCACATAACACTTTTCTCAAATGAAGTTAAAAAAAATTTTTAAAGTTTCTTTTTTTTAAAGTTTTTTTATTTTTATTTTTATTTTAATTTTTTTTTAAAGACAGGGTCTCTCTACAAAGTCCTGATACTCACTATGTAGACAAGGCTCTCCTTGAACTCAGATAGTTGCCCACTTCTATTTTTCAAGTGCTGGGATTAAAGGTGTGTACTACCATACCTGTTGAAATTATAATGTTTAATGAGGAACTGTCACAACCCTCCCCCCCAAAAAAACCTTGCATCTATCCACTCATCCATCAAACATAAATGAAGTGCAAAATATGAGCCATGCTCTCAGTCTTTTCTCCTCTTCCTTTTTAAAGACAAGGTCTCCTATCAAGCTCAAACTTGCTATGTAGACAAAGAAGACAAGATCCTGAGATCATAAGCCTCTTGCTGGGAATACAAGTGTTAAGCCACCATGTGGTTTATGTGGTTCTAGGAAAAACACAGAGCTAACATGCTAAGCAAGCACTCTACCATACTAAATTACAGCCCTACTTCTTCTTTTTTTTTTTTTTTTTTAAAGATTTATTTATTATGTATACAATGTTCTGCTTGCAGTCTAGAAGAAGACATCAGATCTCATTCTAGATGGTTGTGAGCTACCATGTGGTTACTGGGAATTGAACTCAGGACCTCTGAAAGAGCAGCCAGTGTTCTTAACCTCTGAGCTATCTCTCCAGCTCCTGCCCTACTACTTCTTTTGATCAAAAATTTTCTTTAAAGATTCTGAGGCATTAACACTGTATTACAAAGTCATCTCAGGGTCTGGAATGTAGAAATGGTTCTCAGATGACTGCCGAAGGTCAATCATTAAAATAATTAGACAAATTTTAAACATTCTTTGTGCCATATTTGAGCAGACTGCATAACGGTAAGAAAACAACAAACTAAAGAATGAGTTTAAATTCAAGGTGTCTAGCACAGGAGGTCCCGAGGAACTAGTAATTAAAAAAAAATAAAGCCAAAGTCTGGTGTTCACAGTACACCCACTCCTAATTAACTGTAGAGCAACATTGTGTGTGTGTGTGTGTGTGTGTGTGTGTGTGTGTGTGTGTGTGTGTGTAGTCTATGTGCATGTGTTGAAGAACCAGAGAAGAGCTATTTTGAGCAAAGGCCCTAAACCCAACTTGAAACAGGCCTGAGTTTTGCTGACATCGGTTCTGGGGACTTCAAAAGGACAAAGTCAAAATGTTCTAGTACAAGAGATGGTGGAGATAGCCTAGGCCATCTGATAGCCCCCGATTAACCACAGAATGTCCCAGTACCAGAGATAGCCTATACAAAAACGGTTTGACAAGCAACTAAACAAACCAGAAAACCTGAAAGCTAAGAAAGACCTGCAGGAAAGTAACTGATAACTTGCTACGGGCCCTGGGAGACTTGGGTTATCGAGCCTCTGCCAAGAAAGCCCAGATCTGCAGTATTGTACCTGGGGTATGTTCTTGAAAAATACCTGCTCCTGGGCTGGAGAGATGGCTCAGCCGTTAAAGGCTAAGCTTACAACCAAAAACACAAAACAAAAAAACCCAAAAACAAAACCCACTCCTAGGACTGTCAAGCAGGTGAGGGAATTCCTAGGCACAGCAGGGTTCTGCCGCCTATGGATACTGGGGTTTACTGAACTGGCTAATCCTTTATATGAGGCCACCAAAACCACATCGGACTTTACATGGACAGGAGAGGGCATTTGATGCCCTGAAGCAGAAACTCTTAGAAGCCCAGCTATTGGACAGCCCAATATAAACAAACCCTTTTACCTGTTTATGGATGAGAATATGAGAATAAAGCAATAGTGAAAGGGGTACTCACCCAGATCATAGGGCCCTGGAAGAGACCTATGGCATACCTATCCAAAAAATTGGATCTTGTGGCTGCAGGATGGCTCCCCTGCCTGTGTATAATACCTGCAGTGGCAATGCTGGTCAAGCATGCTGATAAACTAAGTCTGGTGTAAAACTTAACCATTGCTACCCCACATGCCCTGGAGGCAGTCCTTAAACAGCCACACAATCCCTGGCTGAGCAATGTCAAAATGACTTGTTATCAGGCCTTACTTCTCAACCCCACCAGAATTAACATTCCAGGTGCCCCTAGCCCAACCACACTGCTGCCAAATCCTGATCTCTAGCCCACTGCATCTGCCTGGACCTGCCAGACTCACCATTACCAGATTCGAAGGAAACCTGGTTTACAGATGACAGCACTTACATGCATGATGGAGGAGCAGCAGTGACCACCACTTCGGGTGTCATCTGGCCAGAACCCCTACCAGAGTCCTCTGCCCAAAAAGCAGAACTGATCACCCTAACCAAGGCTTTGAGACTAGGGAAGGGAAGAAATTGAACATCTATACAGATAGCAGATATGCTCCCACTACTGCACATATCCATGGGCCATCTACAGGGAACGAGGATTACTGACAGCAGAAAGAAAGACCATCAAAAGTAAACATGAGATTCTGGCACTCTGCAGGCTATATGGCAACCCATCGAAGTGGCTATTATCTACTGCCTGGGGCACCAAAAGGGGACCAGGCTGATTCAGGCAGGCAATAAACTAGCAGATCAGACAGCCAGAGGGGTGGCGCCCACTGTGAAGATATCCCCAGTCTTGGTGGATCCTGGAGCTAGAAGTCTGCCACAGATTCCCCAATACACTCTAGCTAACTCAGCCTGGATCTGTATCCTGCCAATGGCCCACATAATAGAAGGCTGGTGGAGAACAGCAGATGGACAAATCATCCTGCCAAGAGAGACAGGACTGGTGATACTTAGAAAGATCCCATCTGGGCATCAGAAGGATACAAAATTTACGAAAACAGTTCAGCATAAAAATACAAAATGGTAACCAAACTACTGAAGAAATGGCATCCAAATGCCATGCCTGCCAAATGACTAATGCTTTGCCAACCCCTTCCAACCCTGGTGGCAAAGGAGGACTTGCCTAGGTGTGTATTGGGAGGTGGATTTTTACTGAAATCAAGTTAGAAAAATTTGGATACAAATAACTGTTAGTGTTTACAGACATCTTCTCTGGGTGGACTGAGGCATACTCAACCAAACATGAGACAGCAAACATGGTGGCAAAGAAACTGATAGAGGAGATCCTACCCAGGTATGGTTTCTAGTCATAACAGGGTAGGATAATGGCCCTGCCTTCATATCTCAGGTAAGCCAGGGAGTAGCCACTGCATCAGGGACTAACTGGAAGCTTCACTGCACTTATAGACTCCAGAGCTCAGGACAGGTAGAAAGGATGAATACAACTCTAAAAGAAAACCTTGGTTAAATTAGCTCTGGAATCTGGTGCAGACTGGGTGACTCTTCTCCCCTTTGTTATTTAGGCTGTTATTCACCCTATCAGATGGGACTTACCCCCTTTGAAATCATATATGGGAACCCCCCACCTATGATACCAAGCTTGCAGATCAAGCTAGTTACCTCCCTAGAAAACTCACCCATCAGGACATATGGCCAAAACTTCGTGCCATTTATGAGGCTGTCTCTATCCCAAACCCCAATAGGTACAAACCAGGACACTGGTTCCTGATCAGTAGACACCAGCACCGGACCTTAGAACCAATGTGGAAAGGACCCTATGTTGTCATCCTGACCAACCCACTACTCTCAAGGTATACGGCATTGCTACCTGGGTTCACTACTCCCACATTCACCAATTTGCCCTTCCAGCAGAATATTAGGATGAAACCTGAGAGTCGTCCAAACACCTCTCCAACCCACTGAAACTCAAGTTCTGCCACCAAAAGGAATGAGACCTGCACTGCTTCCTCTGCTTTTGCTCCTGCCAATCCCCGGCAGCATAAGAAACCTGAACAACCCATAGGCATTCTGGAACCAGACCTGGCATATCATCAACTAGGAGGTCAGAATCATAGTGAACTCCACCTCCTCCTGTCCAAAGGACCGAAGGACATCTGGTTCCTAGACCTGCATGTAGATCTCTGTGACCTGGCACCAGAAACATAGGACTCGGACTCAGTCGGGATGCCAACAGGACATCGCTCTCCACTGGCCAAGATCAAGACTCAGGGATTGAGGTACTATGTGTGTCTGGCCCACTTCAGAAGTACAGACCAGACACGTAAATGTGGGGGGCCCAAAGATGCCTATTGTGCTAGTTGTGGTTATGAGTCAACAGGACACATATAGTGGAATCTCCCTATTAAAGGAGATTTGATTACAGTAAGGCAGATACCACCAAAGAGGCTTGAATGTCATGAGGGAATTTTACCCTAACAAACCCAGGGCCACCCAAGGAGGGCACTGCAACACTATAGTCATATCATTTAGTGACCAAGGAAAGAAAGCAGACTGGACCACTGCTAAGTCCTGGGGGTTGTGGCTGTATTGTTCTGGATATGACCCTGGCCTGGCTTTCACTACCCGGTACACCCTGTCCCCAGTAAAAGCAGCGGTGGGGCCCAACATAGTACTTAGTCTTCTCCAGTTAAAACAGCTCAAGCCCAAGGAGCCCAGTGCTACAAATGGACCATTTACCACCCCTGAGCCAAATCCTCTCCATAGGGCACTACTCTTCCCTCCAGTTCGGTGGACAGAGACCCACTGTTCTCTCTGCTCTGGAAGTCCTACAGACTCCTCAATGCCACCAAGCCTAGTTTGACAGTTTCCTGCTAGCTTACTATGACACAATCCCCTTTCTATAAGGGGTGGCAGTAATGGGCAAATACAGCACCACCACTGATCACCAGCACTGCTGATGGCAGACCAATGCTTCGTTAACGCTCCAACAAGTGGAAGGCCATGGTCTGTGCATAGGACAAGTCCCATCAAAGTACCAGACCCACTGCAGCCCATACTCAGTCACTTGGGGACCAAACTGGCTAGCTATTACCCTTGGACGACACATGGTAGGCATCTTCATCCAGGCAAACCCCATCTGCACATGTCATGGTTCTCAGTAAGACTCAAAGATTTTATATATTATTCAGGCTAGTCCCTCGGTTAATATACCACACCAGGGAAGACCTGTACAACCTAATTGAACACAGCTCTAAGAGAGACCCAGTTACAATCCTCAACCTATCTGTACTACTAGGGGTTAGCCTAGTGGGATTAGGGACAGGAGCCATATCTTTAATCACTTAGCAACAGCACTATTCCAGCCTCTGCCTGTCCATTGATGAAGATATAGAAAAGCTAGAAAACTCTATTTTGTACCTCCAGGACTCCTTGACTTCCTTAGCTGAGGTGGTCCTGCAGAACAGAAGAGGACTAGACCTCATTTTTCTGAGAGACAGGAGTTATATGCTGCACTAGGTGAGAAGTACTGTTTTTATGTGGACCACTCGGGTTATAAAGGAATCAATGGCCTAGGTATGGGAAGAGCTAGCTAAAAGAATACTCCAATATATGAGGGAACAATTAGGTACAATCCCAACTTATGGTACAGAGAACACAAGGCTATATGCCTGTAACCAAAAGGGACATAAGAGGGACACTTATGAGCCGGAACTGTCTAAAACCCATGATAGGGTTCCATTAGGCACATGAAAAGGGGAAAATGAAGAACCAGAGAAGCACCTCTATTTTGAGCAAAGTCGCTAAACCCAACTTGAAACAGGCCAGAGTTTCGCTGACATCGATTCTGGAGACTTCAAAAGGATGAAGTCAAAATGTTCTAGTACAAGAGATGGTGGAGATAGCCTAGGCCATCTGATAGCCACTGATTAACCACAGACTGTCCCAGCATCAGAGATAGCCTATACAAAAGGGTTTGACAAGCAACGGGGCAACCTGAAAGCTAAGATAACAGAGGAATTCTGCAAGTCCCTAGAAAGGAGTTAATCAGAATTGTATCCATACTGAAACCCCTAAATGATGTGTAACCTTGTGTTTTTGTCCTTAAAATTCAGCTTGCAGAGGGGCAAGTACCTCCTCCAGCTCCTGCTATGACAGTGCACTGGACAGGGTCCCTGTTGTGGTTTGTATTTCTTTTCAATAAACCTTGTCTTGTCTTTGCGCTTTGAAGAGTTTGTGTCTCTGCTGATCTTTTTGGGGGTATTGCAACAAGAGCACAACAGTGTGAGTATGGAGGCCAAAGGTCAATATTGGGTATCTTTTAAGCTAGGGTCTTTCACTGAGCCTGGTGCTCACTGACTGGCTAGATGGTTGGTTAGCTCCTTCTGCCATCCCCCCCACCCCCCAAAGGCTACAGATTCATACCACCATGAGTCAGCTTTGGATGAGTGATAGTATCTCAGTTCAGATCCTCACTCTCAGGCAGCAGACACATGCTAACCTTGCCATTTCCCTAAGCCTATTCATGTAGATTCTTGAACAAAGACCTGTACTCACTTCAGTTCTCTTTTTCAGACTTTTCCTGAACTGCTCCATAGGAACAGCTTTCAGTAAAATATTAACTACTTGCATGCTTAGCAGGTTTTTACCTCATTCACTTCTAGAGATCTTTCTTCAATTACTTCTGCTTTATGTTTTCTTGCTGTTTTATCTGTTTGAAAGTGTCCTTATCGGGTCAATTACTCTTTGTATTTTATATAGCACTCTTGTTATGTTACTACTGGTCAAAGCAGTTACAAGCCACAGGAATTGCTGTGTTGATTCTACTCTTGTACAAAGTAGTTCAATTCAGAAAAAAAAGCAATATACCTACTGCATTATCTCTATGGGCAAAAAGTTACAGGGTTCATTGATTTACTGCAAATCTGATTTATTTTATAGTTCTGCATGTTTTATGGCTCCACTCATATCCCTCTCAATTATATGCATTCTCCTCTTCCTCCTTGTTCTCTTCTTCTTCCCCCGTCTTAATGGTCTGGTAGCATTCTCAGCTTTCTTTTTAGTTAAATCAAAAGTCTTCATCAGGCTTTCACAGTATCAACATAGTTTAAAAGCCTAAAATCTCTTCTGAGACTCAAGGCAATCTCTTAATTGTGCTCATTTGTCCTGTAAAAACAAAACCAAAAACTAACCACATACTTCCAACATACAATGGTACAGAATATACATTACCATTCCAAAAGGTAGGAAAGTGGGCATAGTGAGGAATATTGGACCAAAGCAAGACTGAAACCCAGCAGGGAAAACATTAAACCCTGTAGGTTCATGTTTGGTATTAAAGGACTTAGATGGTTCTGCCATTCCAGCCTGGCTGCCTGCCAACACTCCTTTCTCTCTATAGTTGGTTCTATTCCCTTTGTAGCTTTCCATGCAAATATTCCATTGTTCTGCTATCCTATCTCCAGCATCTAGATGTTTTTACTGCAAACCCAAGCTTCATTTTGACTTCACATAATGGCTTCTCAGGACTTTCATGCAGATACTGCCTTGCCATCATATCTAAGTACTGAATAGAAAGATAAGTGTGCCTAACTTGTGAGTTTAGTGAAGAGAAGACACATACATTGAATCAATTAAATAGGGCCTGTCTGACAATAAATTCTTTCTTGTTCAGATATGCTCTTAAAAATAATATTCTAGAAACTCACATCTGTAAGGTATAATCTTGCCTCTTAGTAATATTTAGAAGACAACCTTTTTTAATTGTCATGTGAACCAGAGAGCTTGTTTTTAATACTGTTAGGAATCACTGTCTTCAAGGTTTTGAGGGGAAGTTTCCACTGTTAGTATCTTTATCACCTAAAGAAAATCATGCAGCCAAGAAAAGATGGGCTTCTGGACACAGGCTTTGGAAGTAGATCTTGGCTTATATCCTGGTTCTAATAGTTAGCTATGGGATCTGGAGAAAGTTACTTCCTGTTCTATAAATTAGGAGTATTCCAATTTTGTACTCTAGATGTAGTAAGTTGAAAACTTTATAAAATGCATATCAGTGTACAGGATATGCTCTTTTTGTTTGTACTTGTCTCTTACTCCCAAGGTTCAGGATGTGCTGAAGTCTTTTCCCCACTAGAGAATGACAGAAAATTCTAAGTGGAAACTCTGAATTAAGATGACTACAGGGCACACAGCAAAACCAAACCAGTTTTGAAGACACACAGGTGGGAACAGAGTGAGCAATACCAGAAACAACAAATAAAAACAAGGAATGAAGGGAAGGTGAGGTCTAAGATGCAGTTGTATATACCAAGTTTTGCAGCTAGTGAATGTGTGGATGGGTTTTGAACATATTTTAAAGAAGGTCTGTATAGCACACGCAAGGTAGCACTTTGTCATCAGGCTTGGTGGAGCAGGCCTATAATCCTCACCAAGCAGAACCCTCACCAAGCAGAAGCAAAGTTGGAGACTAGCCTAGGTGAGCTATCCTTGCCAACACCTCAGTTTCACCTGTAATACAGTGTGATACTGTTCATATCATGAATCTTAGCATACAGAAAGCTTTTAAAGTGAATTTTAGCAAATTTCATTCATGTGTCAATGAAAAATAGAACTCTGTCCACACCTCCTGTGATTCCTCAGACCATTCCCCCACCCTCACAACTTCATCCCCTGACTCACTGCTATGCCTCAGTTCTCAACTCAGGTAGACACTCCCAGATCAACCACACTTGTCAGAAGACTTTCTTCTCCAGTTTGTTCCAAGATTCAATTTTCAAGGTAGCCCCTGTCACTGCAACAGACCATCTACCCCTGGCATCCCATTCTCTCAGCCTCCAATACTGGCAAGTATTCCCTACAAACACACCAGACAAGCAGGCCAGTAAAACAGACAAGACACAGCAAACATCTGAAAAATCCAGAGAGAAAACAGAAACAAAGGAATGAAACATTCACACAATTAAAAACAAATTCAGAAATCAGCACCTAGACCTAGAATCACTCCAAATCTAGATGCATAGACTCCAGTGTTAAGAACACAATCAGTAATAACCAGCGCCATGTCTCCACCAGAGCCCAGCTAGCCTACAATAGCAGGCCCTGAATATTCCAGCATAGCTGAAGCACAAGATAAAGACCTTAAAACCAACTTTATGAAGATGATAAAAGTCCTTAAAGAGGAAATGAATAAATCTCTCAAAGTAAGCCAGGAAAAAAAAAAAACAAAAAACCATACAATTGGAGGACATGAATAAATCCTTTATAGAAAGAAAACAAAGAAACAGATGAAGAAAACAAATAAAACTGTTCAAGACCTGAAAATGAAAATGGAAACAAACAAACAAACAAACCAGGAAATTTTGGAAAGGGAAAATGAACAGGAGTTATAAAGGCAACATAATACTGGAGATAGAAGAAAGAATCTCAGGTCTTGAAGATATGATGAAAGATACATATACATCAGTTAAAGAAAATGTTGAATCTAAAAAATTCCTGACACAAAACATCCAGGAAACCTAAGACACTATGAAAAGATAAAACCTAAGAATAATCGAAATAGAAGTTGGAGAATCCCAGCTCAAAGGCCCAGAAAATATATTTAGCAAAATATAGAAGAAAAATTTCCTAACCTAAAGAAGATGCGTATACAGGCACAAGAAGCATACAGAACACCAAATAGACTAGACAAGAAAAGAAAGTCCTTCTCATATATAATAATTAAAACACTAAACACATAGAACAAAGAAAAAGTATTAAAAGCTGCAAAGGAAAAAAAACTCAAGTAACATAAAGGCAGATCTATTAGAATACCACCTGACTTCTCAATGGAGACTCTAAAACCCAGAAGGTCCTGGACGAACAAAATTCTGACTCTAAGAGACCACAGATGTCAGCTCGGACTACTATATCCCACAAAACTGTCTGTCAATCACCAGAGATGAGAGAAAATAGGATATTCCATGATAAAAGAAATAAGCACACCCAAGAGGAGTAGATGTCAGGAAATAATGAAACTGAGGGCTAGAATAAATAAAATAGGTAACACAAACAATCAATGAAATAAAGAGTTAGTTATGTGAGAAAATATATGAGATAGACAAATGCTTATCCAAACTCACTGAAAGACAAAGAAAATATCCAAGTTAATAAAATCAGAAACAAAAGGACATTAACAATACACACCAAATAAACAAAATCCTAAGGACATACTTTTAACAACCTATATTCTAACAAACTGGAAACTCTAAAACAAATGGATAATTTTCTTGATAGACACTGCTTGTTAAAGTTAAATCAGGTCACATAAACAATTTAAATAGACATATAACCTTAATAAAATAGAAACAGTTATTAAAAGTTTCCCAAGGGAAAAAAGACCATGGCCAGATGGTTTTACCAGACTTTCAAAAAGTTAATGCCAATACTTCTCAAATTATTCCACAAAATAGAAAGAGAGGGGACATTGCCCAATTCATCTTAAGAGGCCACAGTTACCATGATATATATATATATTAAAAAAAACCTAAACAAAGAAAGAAAATTATAGATCAATTTACCTTCTAAATATAGATGCAAAAATTCTCAAAAAACAACTTGCAAACCAAATCCAAGAACAGACTGAAAGATCATCCACTATGATCAAGTAGGCTTCATTCTAAAGATGCAGGGGTGGTCCAACACAGGTAAATCAGTGAATGTAATCCACTGTATGAATTAAGAAAAATCACATGATGAGATACCTAAAAACCTTTGACAAAATCCTATATGCCTTCATGATAAAAGTCCTGGAGAAGTTAGAGATACAAGGGATATATATAAACATAATAAAGCCAACTCTCAGCAAGCTTCTAGCCAACATCAAGTTAAAGGAAAGATACTTAAAAGCAATTCTACTAAAATCAGGAACAAGACAAGACTGTGCACTACTCTCTCCTTATCTATTCAATACAGTACTTTATTATTTGCAGATACTCTGACAGTACACATAAATGACCCTAAAAATTCCACTACGGGACTCCTACATTTGATAAACACTTTCAACAAAGTGGATGGATATAATATTAGTTCAAGAAAACCTACATACAAATAACAAAAAGACCGAGGAAGAAATCAGGGAAACAACACCCTTTACAATAGCCTCAAATAAAACAAAATATCCTGAAGTAACACTAATCAAACAAATGAAAGACTTGTATAATAAAAAAACCTCAAGTCTTTGAAGAAAGAAATTGAAAAAGATATCAGAAGATGGAAAGATCTCCCATGCTCATGGATTACTAGAACAGTAAAATTAACAGTAAAAATGACCATCTTAACAAAAGCAATCTACAGATTCAATGAAATCACCATTAAAATTCCAACAATTCTTTACAGACCTTGAAAAGACAATTCTAACTTCATGGGAAAACACAAAAACCAAGGACAGCAAAAACAACCCTAAACAATAAAAGAACTGCTTGAGCTATTCCTGATTTCAAGTTGTGCTACAGAGCTATAAGTAATAAAAACTGCATAGTATTGGGAGTCGGGGGGAAGAACACAGGGATCAATGAAATCAATGACTCAGACACAAATTCACATATGTATAAACACCTGATTTTTCATAAAGAAGCTAGAAATACACACTGGAAAAAAGAAAGCATCTTCAACAAAGGTTGCTGGTCAAACTGGATGGTTGTATGTAGAAGAATGTAAATAGATGCGTATTTATCACTCTGCACAAAATTCAAGTCCAAGTGGTCAAATACCTCAACATAAAACCTGACACACTGAACCCAATAGAAGACAAAGTAGGAATAGTTTTGAACACATTGGCATAGAAGACAACTATTTCAACAGCAGCATCAATAGCGCAGGAACTAAGATCAATGATTAATAAATGGGCCCTTATGAAACTGAAATGGGCCCTTATGAAACTGAAAAGATTCTGTAAGGCAAAAGATGCTATCAATTGGACAAAGAGGCAGCCTACTGAATGGGAAAAGATTTTTTTTACCACTCTACATTGAACAAAGGCTTAACATTAAAAATAAATAACAAATGCAATAATTTAGAGATCAAAAAACTTCCAAATAATCCAAATGAAAATGGGGTAGAGATCTAAAACAGATAATTAATAGAGGAAAACTCCATGGCTAAAAAGCACTTAAAAAATGTTCAATATTCTTAGCCATCAGGAAATGCAAATCAAAATGACTTTGAGATTCCATTTTCACTTGTCAGAGTAGCTAAAGTCAAAATCATAAATGACAGCTCATGCTAGCGAGGATGCAATGCAACATAAACAGCCTCCACTGCCAATGGGAATGTAAACTTGTACAACTACTATGGAAATCAAAATGGTGGGTCCTCAGAAAAGTGGGACTTGACCTACCTCAAGACATAACTACAACACTCTCAGGCATAATAACTAGAAACTGAAAATAACCTAGATATCCTTCTTTTTTTTTTTTAACTTTATTTATTTATTATTTATTTGCCTTGGTGTTTGCCTGGAACTGGAACTACAGACAGTTGTTAGCTGCCATGTGGGTGCTGGGAATCGAACCCGGGTCCTCTGGAAGAGCAGACGGTGCTCTTAACCACTGAGCCATCTCTCCAGCCCCCCCTAGATATCCTTCTAATGAAGAATGAATAAAGAAAATATGTCTGAGAAAGACAAATATGGTATGTACTCACTTATAAGTAGGTATTAGCTGATAAGTAAATGATAATCAAACTACAATCCACAGACCCAGAAGGATTAGGCAAAGAAGAGAGCTGTAGGGGGAAGAGGATGCATGGTTCTCACTGGGAATGGGAAATAGAATAAATTTGGGGACAAGAGTGGTAAGGATCAGATGGGGAGGGTAGGGAAGAAGTATAGGGAGGCTGCTGGAATTGGAGAGCAATTGTAAGAGTGATTGATGTAGACCTCTCTGAAATCTATGAACGAGACCCCAGTGAGGACTCCAAGTAATGAAGCCTACAGAGTTTGAACTGGTCATCTTTGTAGCCTTACCAGAAATTTTTGAGAACTACAACCTGAGCAAGTGCCTATGTTGGCAAGCAAATCATTTTAAGCTGAAAATTAATCATAGTACAATGAGAACATTGAATCATAGCTTGAGATGTTAATATCTATGTTAAAATTGCTTCTTGGTTATTAAGTCTGCTCCCCCAACCTTTTGTTCATGGAAGCAATAAATCCTGGTATAAGGACTCTCGATGTGGGCACAGTAATCAAGAAAAATGAGTCTTGCTTCTTTATATACATGGAGATATATTCTATCACATGTTTAAAGGCCACTGTGGTGGTTCATGAATGGAGTCTAAGCTCTCAGAAGGTTAAGGTAGGAGGATCATGTATTTGATTGAGTCCAACGTTGGATAATGAATTCCCTGTTTCCCAACCCCAAAAGAGTCTGTAAGACTAAAAACTTCTAATTCTCCTTTAGGTTTCAGTGAGTAGAGGATAAAGTAATACCCCAAAATATCAGCAACCTCATTTCCTTCTTTCTTACTATTATTATTTCTTTAAAAAGGAGACTGGTCTCAGACTCACTGTGCACTTAGCTGGTCTTGAATTCACATTCTTCCTGCCTTCCTTCTTGACTACTAGGACTGTAAGCATGTGCTACCACACTGATTATCTTAAAACATGGCATAGCTAGGACTTCTGTAGACAATTCCTCTAATATTAGGTTTGATATTTTTACAAAAAATAAGCAATGTACAATATAATAATCAAATGCTAGATAAAAAACATTACATGCATGTAACAATAATTGTCAAAGAGGTCATGAATTTGGGGCTGGAGAGATGGCTCAGCAGTTAACAGCACTGATAGCTCTTCTAGAGGACCTGGGTTCAATTCCCAGCACCCAAATGGCAGCTAACAACTGTCTCTGATTTCAAGATCTGGCACCTTCACAGACATGCAAGCAAAACACTAGTGCACATAAAATAATAAAAATATTAAAAAAAAAGAGGACACAAATTCAAGAAGGAGAAACTGGAGGGGAGAGAAAGGGGACTGAAAATAATATGAATACTCCTATAGAAAATTTGAAAAAAGTAATAATAAAAATTCAAATTAAAAACAAAACTGAGAATTTTAATGGTTCTTGGTATGATTTCATTCAAGAAAGAGCTGAAAACAGTGTTAAGAGTTGACCAGATCTTAACAGTCTCAAAGCAGCAGAGCTTAGAGTGGCAGCCTCCACTGTGTCACCAATAGGTGACACAACATGGTTCTTGGGCATATGCACTTCAATTAAAATTTTCTGCTGCCCATCAGAACAATTATCCTGTATTTTAAAATATGGCTGCTCTTGTACAGGATGTGATCTACACACAAAGCATCACATTTGGTTAATTTAGAGACCCAGTGACTTACGTAGATAGAAATGCTTGCTCTATATACAGAAGCATAATGTTAGTTGGAGAAAGAAGAAGGTGTGAAGGTATACTTCTCAGGTAACAGTTCTTCAGGGGAAAATCAGTCTCCTTGACATTAAAAATTGTAAATTATCATATTTTTAAATGAAGACAAAAAGTATGGAGTAACTAAAGTGATGCTAAAATTAATTTCCCCTGTGCAAAAGGCCAGATAATAAAGGAAGTCAATCTGGGATAGAGTCTGTACATTATAAAGAGCAGAAATATGAAATGTAAGGTCTAAAACTCAACAAGAAAAAAAAAAACTAATTAAAGTATCAGGCAAAAATCTCTGAAGTGACACCTCACCCAAGAAGACATACAGATGGGAAACAGGCAATTATTGCAAGATGCTCCACAGCTCATCACTGGGGAACTTCCAATCCAAACCACTGTAATAGCAAAGCTAGCAAGACCTGAAGCAAAAGCAGCAATTGCTGCTAAATGCTAAAGGAATTTTAGCACAACAACTGCCCTACTCTATCATATAATCCTGGGACTCCTTAGTATCCACTCCCAAGAGTTAGAACTGTAGATGTAAGAATAGGCCTATATACAAGCATTCAGAGCAAATTTATTTGCCTGTGTTTGAGCCTGGAAGCAACCAAGTTATCCTCCAATATGCCAATGAACAGTTAAACTGGTACAGCTAAAAAACGGAATGATAGCTACCCAAAACAACACAGAAGATCTTTAAGTGTAAGCTACTAAGAAAAAAGATTCTGATAACATCATACAAACAGTAAAGCCAAAAAATAAAAATCAAAACTGTTGTCTGGGACTGGGGCAGGTGGAGGGAGGGTGAATAGACACAATGTAGGATTCTTGAAGCAGCAAAGCTGTTTTTTCTATATGGCATAATTATGGTGGACACATTATATACCTTCAAAACCCAAAGGGTCTACAACACTAATAATGCTCACCAACTGTAATAAACTTAACACACAGATTAAAAAACTTAAAACTAGGGAAAGGTGTGAGACGAGGGGTTTTCCATTCATTCTGTGGTAAGCCTGAAAACCGTCAATGCTAACCAATAATGAGCCATCTTTAAGTAAGACTGAATGAAAAGTCTTAATTTTCCTGTATGACAAATGTTTTAAAAATAGAAATCTCTCACAGAACTTTCAATTTCCAAAAAATGGGGAAAAAAGGTGCTGTGGGATAATGCTCTTGTACACTGTAAAGATTTGTCAGTAGCTAGACAGGAAGTATATAGATGGGGTGATCAAATTAGGAGAAATCTGGGAAGAGAAAAAGACAGAGAAGCAGTCACCAACAAGACACAGAGGAAACAAGAAAATTCTGGACTGAGAAAAGGTGGCTACACATAAATAAAAATCGTGGGTTAATTTAAGACAAGAGCTAGTTAGTAATAAGCCTGAGCTACTGGCCAAGCATTTCCTATAATATTAAGTCTCCGAGTCCATTATTTGGGAAGCGGTATTTGGGAGTTGTTGGTGGAACAAACTTCTGACAGCAGAGGGAGTTGGACGATGGAGATGGGATAATTTCTTGTCCTTTGCTAATAATGAATAGCACAGAGAGGTTTGGGATTTGGTGCTCTTGTTCCCAGCTAGTGCTTTACTGGGAGGCTGTAGGTAGAGCTCTGAAGGGATGACAGTTTTGCTGGGGAAGCAATTGGAGGACCCAACTCCTTTCTCTAGTCACTCTGCTTTTTCTGTAAAACCATGAGCTACAATAAATCTCTCCCTACATAAGTTGATTATTTCTGACAGGTATTGCAATGACTGTGAAACAAAAGATTAACTGTTACAGAAAATCAGTACCAGAGAAGTGGGGCTATGGTGGTCACTAAACCTGACTATGGCTTTTAGGCCTTTAGAATTAATCTGCAGGAAGAATTTAGAACTGTCTTACATGTGGACTAGAGAAGCTCTGCAGAGGTTAATGAGTTGCTCTGGTGGGAACTTGTTAGAGCAGAAATGTAGACAGTAAACACAGCTCATGAAATGTCTGGTGGGAACTAGATTAGAAGACTATGAATATTATATTCTGCCCAATAATTTGTCTTGCCTATGTCCTAAAAATCTGAACAAGGCCAAATTAAACAAACAATAATGTATTGAAATGGGAGAAAATAATTCAAGTCCACAGAATAATTATTGCTTGCAGCTTCTATGCAGGTTTACTGTTATTATCAAAAGTAAACAGATATGGGGGAAACACTGTTAGATAAGCACCATGAAAGCATTTAAAGTTGTGTCAAAGCAACTGTGGATAAAGTGCCTTGAAAGCTAGTAGAAATGTCATTTATGAAACTAATTTAAAAAGAGAGAGCTTTGCTGAGTGGTGGTGCATGCCTTTAATTCCAGCACTCAGGAGACAGAGGCAGGTGGACTTCTGTGACTTTGAATCCAGCCTGGTCTACAGAGTGAGTTCTGGGATAATCAAAGCTACACAGAGAAACTCTGCCTCAAAAAAATGAGAGGTGGTGGTGGGAACTTTTCCTGGGAAGTACTTTCCCAGGTCCAGTCACACAAGCACTAAAACTGGTCCAAGAAGGCTCAGCTACTTCTGGATCTGGTGTCATTACCTCAGTACTGGTTCTGTAGGCATCATACAACATACACACACACAGGGTTATGAGGACTCAAGAAAAGCTTAGGAGCTCAGACAGTATGGAGCAATGTTAGAATCTTTATAGGAAATCTGCAAGCATGTTACACACAAAGCTATAATGATAAAGTGAAACAATTGAGACCCATTGAATCTACAATACTTTCTAAGAAAAACTGTAGGTAATGAGTAGGGCTGTCCTGGGAAAGGAGCCACATATGCTACAAAGGCCAGGCCTATAGGGATAACGCCGTCCAAGCGTGTCAAAGCTCTCAATACCACATTTCCTGGATGGCAGACACGAAGCTTCAGGATTTAATGTTTTTCTTGTTTCAATCTTGCTTTGGTCCAGTCTTTCCTTGCTACTACTTCCCTGTTAGTCTCTACTGAAATGGAAATGTTTATTCTATACCAGTGTACACTAGAAAAGGCATTTAAAGAGGTTCATAACTAAGTTTGCCTTGAGTTGCAAAAGAGACTTTGGGGCTTTGGACACTATTGGAACTGTTTAGATTATGTGAATTTTTGAAGTTAGACTGAATATATTCATAACATGAGAGCCATAATCATTTGGTGACTAGTGGCAGAATGTTATGTTCTAAACCTGTCACCCATAAGCTTATGTTTTAAAGGTAAATTTCTCTGTTTGTGGTACTGTTTCAAAAGGTTATGCATCCTTTATAGGGTGAGGTCACTTGATCAGCTTCAGATAATAGGCTACCTACCTACCTACATACATATCATCATAATGAATGTTTGTAATTTTCTTAGTGTGAACTACCATAACAGCAATCTCTCCAACTCCAAACCTTGAGAAGCTGAGGAAGACTCTGAGATCTGCAGATCCTTTAAGGTCCTTTTAAAAGCATACTGTTTATACATACTCTATGCTTATCTTGGATAAGTTATTTCTAAGTTACTTACAGTATCTAACATAACATACAAAATTGTTAATATAGTGTTGCTTTGGAGAAAAATTACAATAAAAAAGAAGCTTGTAAATGCTCAGTATAGACATAACCATCAAAGGCCTAAGAGCACATGGCACACACAGGACATCAAGAAATCAATGCTCAAGCAAATGCTAGAGGAAGTCTGAGGCTTTGTAGAAGGGCAAGGGATCAGAAAAGATATGCCTCTATCACTCCATTTAGAGTTAGTGCCTGGAGCAGGATGAATTTAAGTTTTGCGTTTTGGAACTGTTTGTTTGTTTGAGGGATGTTTTTCAAAATTCCAGACATTGAAAGCTGCATATCGTTGTGCCAAGTTGACTTCTGCAGCAGGAATTTAATTTCTCACACATCTTGGAGCTGAAACACTAAGATCAAGTGTGATCAACTTCTGATCAGGCCTCCTGTCTGGCTTGTAGAGAGCTACTTATTCACTGTGTTCTTTCAAGTGCTGCTTTGATGTCTCTCATAGCTTTACTTAACCTTGGTACCTCTTCATTGAGCCTATGTTTAAACACAATTAAAAGAGAGGAAAAGGGCTTCAGTATGAATTCTCTTGAGTGTTCAATTCAGCCAGTAGGGATTTTATAATTAGAAACCAAGACCTCTTTTTATTCACCCTGTGCTTTCTCTCTGAGATACTACTAAAACATTCTGTCACTTTACTCTGCTTATGTGTATCTATAATATTACTATAAATAAGAAAGACATTTATCTTAAGTATTTACTGACAAAGAAGAAAACATATGATCTTGGATAACTAGCTTATAAGGCTAGTTGACCCAGAGCTGTATTTAGATAGAACTTTACAAACTAGATTTTAATAAATGTATGGATTTACCCACACCCACAGTTATTTTTCAGGTCATTACCAGAGTAACAGAAACAGCACAACATACTACAGATCACAGTGAAACGTTTTTTATATGCAACAACAAATATTTCTTCTGTTTTTCTTAAAAAAGAAAGCCATCTATTTTCATCTTCTTAGGACTGGATGAGACTTCCTTGTGTTTGGTACAGAAATGCCCTATCACCAACTCCCTGGGTGCAGTTCCTGTGGCTCCTTTCAGGTGAGTGAGATTATGTGAAGGGATAACTCTTGCTACAACTGAAAGAATACTTTGTTTAAATACCAAAAGGCTGACAACTTTTGCATTCTGAAAAGACCGAGGAAAATACCTCATTCATGAGGGCATCCCATGACAGCAAAGCAGCATTGTGCACTAAATTTAATGTCTAGTTAACACACGGGAACTATTGCAAACATAAATGATGTTTGAAATTTCCAAGGCTCCCCAAGCATTTTAGAACACAAATACCCAACTTGTGTTAAAGAACATCAGAAATAATAGAAACAAATAACAACAAAGAAATGAAAAAAGCCTTGTAAATAAAAATAAGACTTTTTTCTAGCTCAAGGCAAAATTATATTCTGGATTAAGTACACTCTGACTTCAAACACTCACTACAAGAGCTTTATAACACTTTGATGGGATGTAAACTCAGCCCTGCTAGAGATATGAGAACTTGCCTGACATACAATGGACAAATGACACAATGAGGTGATTTCTCTCCTCAATATTACAACTCTGTGCCTGTCCATGGGCACAGGGTTCAATCCCAGTCTAAAGAGACTGTATTGTAACTGAATGCTTATTTTCTAAACAACTATTTTAGTAGAATCAGAAATCTTCAGTTTTCTAAAGTTACTAGTTCTAACAATTTTCTTAATTTAGTAATACTTACATAAAGACAGCTGAAATACTATATTCAATTATGAAATATAACCATAATGACTTAAAACTGAGAATAAAATGTATAAAATCATTACAAATATTTAAAAATGCTAAGAAAATATGAAACCCTTAGGTAAGATGCAATTGTTTAATATTATAGAAATCAAATATGATTTGCTGATTATAAAAACATTAGTCCTGAAACACTTGCCCTGTGCTTACAAAGAAGAGTACCTCTATGTGAACTGTGCTGTTGAATCAGACAAGAACCCTGTGGGCAGGGTTAGTATCTGGTCTTACAATTTTCTCATTCCATAAACTATGTACTTACATGTCATGCAATTTCATTCAGTAAAACAAAAAAAGTTAATGCAAAGATCAGTTTTCATATAAAATTGGGACTTGCTTTTTATATAAATAGATTAGAAATATAATTGGAAATTAGCTTCGCATCACCTCAAAAAAACAAATAAAAAGAACTGATCCTACAAACGCTTGTGTCAGATTAACAAGCTTTATACACTGTAAAAAAGAAAACAGAAGGTCTCTTAAATTGAAAAAATTCCCAAATTTTATAATTCCTCTGAAGAAGCAAGTATACTTTAAGTGGTTTGTTCAAGAATTTAGAAGACCTAGCCTGAAGAAAAGGAAAAATTGGCACAAAATAAACAAGAGTATTAAAAAACTAAGTGATTATCACCACAAGTTAATCCTTCACAGACACAGGTTTACCTTGAATACAAGCCTTGAGGTTGTATTCTGTCAGGTAGGTCCTGACTAATTTGTTGCAGGGATAGACTTTCCTATAGAGGGGTTTCCTTTTGCTTCCAAAATGCTGTTTTAAGCTTGCTGCTCACTCTACATTCACTTCCTTTCTGACTAATTCTTCTTGAAAGATGACAGCAGTTTTAAACACCTGCCAAGAAGTCTATAGTACAGGTATGGTAGCACTAAAGTGTTTGGGCATGTGACTTGCTGTGGTATAAACAATCATATATCTAAACAGCCCCAGGAAAATTCAGTTGGTGTGTTCTTTCCAAATTAAGTAAAAATTGAGGTGTGGAAATACAAAAAAGTCTCTGAGCATATATCACAATATATTAAGTTTGGAAACAAAGTTATAATGACCAGTATCATAACCTTCACTTCCTTACTAACTAAGATACTGTTAGAGAATAGTTGCCTGCTGTGTATTTCTATTTTACAATGTTGTTTCTTTCAGGATCTTCCAAATCATAAATATGAACCTAATCAGCAGGTACTGAAGGATGCTGAAAAGCAGAACTACCAAAGAACTCAGGACAAAAAAATGAACAAATCCACAGTTAATTCAAAAAAGAAACTGGACCCTGGGCAGGTGAGATAGTCATTTCTCCTCAGTGTAAAAGCACTTAAGCTTCTGAAGGAGACCTTGAAATATGTAGAGCATTGCCTCTTAAGTCTCTTGTTCCTCTGGTGCCATGATGGGGTCTATAAACCACAGAAGTGTTTAGAGTACTGGTTTCCAAAAATATCTAAAGATAAGCACAACCATGTCAAACATCCTTCAGGTAACTCCTAACGGATTACTACTCAAGAATGATAATCTGTAACGATCATGAAATCTTATCTTTAACACAAAAAGGATCATAGAGATCACAGCTATTCTCCTTATTAAAAGATGAGGAGTGAGTCTTAGGAAAGAGAAATGGCTTAAGTCACAGTATAGTTAACTAAGATGGGTCTTAACTTTCTACCATGTTTGTTCACTTAACATGCAGACCATAAAGTATGAGAGAGGGGTGAGGAGGAGGGCAAGCTGGCTGACATATTTGCCTCCAATATGCAAGTATACTCAAGTGTTGCTTTCCTACTCTCAAGGATGCTTTTTAAACTCTTTTACATCAAGCCTGTAAATAAAGTCTTTGCCCTAGAAGTTATTCTCAAAGTTTATTTCTGTACACATTCTATACACATGTTCTATAATAATCTGGAAATCCATGGCAGTACTGTGTACCCATGGCAGGCATAATGTGCTAATATAGTTATGATCTATTTACTTCTAAGGGCTGAGAAGGTGAACTGAATAGCCACCGAGTGCAGTTTATCTACATGAAATATAAAATATAAATCTGCTCAACGAACACTTATCATTTCTATACAAGGTAGTGTGTTCAGTAATATGATTGATATGAAGATAAACACCCCGCCCAAAGGTTTTTCCACACGGAAGCTAGTGCTTACACAAAGGTGTCAGCTAAGAAGTAAAAGAACTAAAATACACCAAGCACGTTTAGTGATAGATAAGCTTTTTGTTTCAAGCAAGCTGTCAGCAAAACAAACAAACAAACAAACAAACAAACCCATATTTACAGAAAGATGCTTGGCTAGCTAGTTACTTGTGCCTTTAGTCTAACAGTAAGTACAACTGATAACAGAACTCACCTCAATTCCCCAAGGCCCTCCACTAGGCCAATTACAACCAAGTTCACTTCTAGGTCTGACCCACTTTTTCTGCCTATCTTCTACTCCTTGCATATAACCTAGACTGTGGGCCACACTGTCCTTTCATGCATCTCTGCCTTCTATCTGCCCGAGTCATTGAAGGGAACACTAGAGACTGACAGTAGGACTCAGATCAAAGTTCCCACTGGGCACCAACTGTCCAACTGTCCCTTTCATCCTCAGCTTTACTCCTGTAGCACTCATTGTGCGTATCATGAGATCGGGCAACACACATCAGTACAGAATTTAGGTTTTACATTCCTTTTTTTCTAAACTGAAAATATTATTTGTAATACTTGAGAAATTAAATAAATGAATTAAAACCCATAGATTCAACTTCAAATAGTCGTTTTTTTCCTTTCATTTTTTTGAGGAAAGATAAAAAAGTAAAGACAATTACTATAAAGAGAAACATAAATCCATATAGTACATAGAAAATTCATCTTATATATGTTTAGTTTGCTAAATTGCTATTACAGTAATAGGCAAAACTTCATCAAATGTTTGGAGAGGCCAAATGGGAACTAAACAGCTGCAGAGATTTTCTGTTGAAGGCATGAAAAAGTCATGCGTCTTTCGGAAGAAAGGGAAGATCTAATTTTTGGTTCCTTTTACTTAGTTCTGGTTCTTTTTTAAAGATTAATTTGTGTACTTAAGTTATATGCATTGGTGTTTTGCCTGCATATATGCCTGTATGAGGATGTTAGATTCCTTGAAATTGAAGTTACAGACAATTTTGAGCTGCCATGTGGGTGCTGGGAATTGAACCTGGGTCCTCTGGAAGAAGAGCCAGTACTCTTAACCACTGAGCCATCTCTTTAGATTGCTTACATGAAGTCAAGATACTCAGATAATGTGGGAGAAGAGACAAAACCAGAGTGCCATTTTAATGAGTGATGAAGCCAACCAATATTTTTGGTTTGAAAATGAGGCAAGAATCATCTATATCAAGAGTTATAGACCTAGCCTCTGTCCATTAAGTCCAGGGAGATTAGGTAGCAGCGCATATAAGGCTGTGAACAATGAGCTAAGAGTTAAAAAAAAAAGTCAAGCAGAAACAGGAGCAGCAGCTTAGCAGAAAGGCCACTGTAGGGTAGGTGCTCACAATGCTCTGAAGACAGACTAGTGATGTTAGCAGACCAAGCAAGAAAAGAACACTGAATTTCTGATGTTAGGTTTTAGGATAAAAGCTCCAGGAAGAGCAGAACTGATTAGAGGAGATCTCAAATGTGAATGGAAGGCTCATTGGTTATGGCAGTGCTTCTTCACAGGGCTTTTTCTCACCGCTGAGGGTTGCTGCAGTGATGATGTGTTTTGCCAGGTTGTGGAGAAGGACCATGAGGTCAACTGTTTTCTACTAGCACAAGTGGAGAGCTTGAGATACAAAAAGGCTTTCCTGTCCTGATGCTAAATTCTTGTTTCAATTTTTGATGAGCTGTTAGGCAGACTGGTTAGATGAATAGAAAATGCAAACAAGAGTCTCAGACTGGCGTTCTAACTTAGCAGTGTTACTACAGGAAACTTCCAATTGGGTAAATACGGATATTCTGACCGGCAGTTAACTGTTCCCATTTTTACTCTACGGGAAAGATGCTAACAGAAAGTAACACAAGGTGTTCCTTTTGGCAGCTACCACAGCTCATCTATGGTGAACAGAACCTTCTTGAATTACTGAAGCCCTCACCTATGTCAAGTAGGTATGGAAACTTGAAGAAACCTTATTAGACCCTAGGGGGCATAACCATAACACTTAAATATTGAAACAAGGATAAGCAGCTTAGGTTTATAAGAAGTTAAATTTTTTTAACAAACTATACATTGAATGATGCAAATAATTATTCTGTTTTCAAAAAAGTTTATCTTGGGCTGAAGAGATGGCTCAGAGGTTAAGAGCACTGATTGTTCCAGAGGTCCTGAGTTCAATTCCCAGCAACCACATGGCAGCTCATAATCATTTATAATGACATCTGGTACCCTCTTCTGTATACATAATCTATAAATAAATCTTTTTTTAAAAAAAGTTTATCTAGTTATTGTGTCAACACAAAATATACTACCACTTAGTAACAGCATCATTTGACATTTAGTGGTCAATACAAATACTAAACTGAGAAGCAGCAGAACTAGTAAAAGTTCTGCTGGGCACCAGTTTACACTTGTGATCTGCATGGATGACTAGGAGCTCAGCATCCTAGAGAGGGTAACTGTAGCTTAATGCTAGCTTCAGCCTGGGAAAGATTAAGTAGAGTCCATGTGAGGCTCATACCTACAGTTCAAGCACTTGGAGGCAGAAGCAGAATTATTATGCCTTGGAGCTAACTTGGGCTACACATTGAGTTCCAGGTCAGTCCAACCAGATGTGCATAGCAAGACCCTGTTTCAAAAGACAAAACCCCACAGCAAATAACCACATAATCAAAATTAAGACTGGAGGCATGGTTTATGGCTTCTATGAAGCGTTCATCATTTTTCACCATCAATCGAGCTGAAAAATCTTGAGAAGCCATTCTAACCCGGGGAACTATTTTTACGAATGTCCTTTACCAAGATAAACACTGAAAAGGTGACATCTAAATGCAAATAAAATGTCAACCCAAAAGCCATAGAGCCATTGGCTTTTGGCTTGAACTAGCAAATTTCTCCAAAACATAGGAAATCATCTCTTATCACAAAAAGCAAAGAGGTCAGCTCCAGTTTACATGTTAGAGACAAAGGTTTCGAAAACTAGCCAAAATAACTTCATAAAAGAATAGCTGACTGCTACAAAACAACTTTAAACAAAATCAAAGCAAAAGAAAACATCCAAGAAAAAAAAAGACTTTCTTCCTTCCAAGCTTAATTTCCATCTGCTTAAGGCAACATTGTCCCATTAACCAGAAGGCAGCTAAAGTCAAACAACACACATTTCCAAAAAACCCTAGCAGCTGGAGACAGAGCCCCAGACAGCTGATCACTCCCCATTGCCTTCTGCTAGCACAGCTGTTTTCAACCTTCTTAATGGTGCAACCCTTTAACACAGCTCCTCATGTGGTAACCCCAACCTTAAAATTTGCCACTTTATAACTGCAATTTTGCTATTGTTATGAGTTGTAATGTAAATACCTGTGTTTTAGGGGACCCCTGTGAAAGGGTCATTCAACCCCTAAAGGGTTGTGAGGTTGAGAACTGCTGTGCTAGCACTTCCTCTAGGACACTCCTGGGGTGACAACAGGCTTCATTTTGTATGACCTCTCCAGAAGGGAACATGGAGTGTCTCAGATAAGGCTTTCATGAAATGACACGGTCTGAGCAAATGCAGACACTTGTTTGACAGCACCCTTGCCCAATCCCAGTCTTCACTTCAACCACAGCTATATTGTTTTAATTAGAAACAAAAAGAAAATAGTTAAACATTTTAAAAAATGCAACTTAAGGGTTAGGGAGTTTTCTCATCTCCACCTCTCATGTGGCTGATACATACAGTCAAATACAGTCAATCTTATGCAAGTTCAATTTCATTGGGCAGCTCCTGCTGACGAGTGGAAGCTTGCTTTTCCCAACCTTTCCCTCCCACTTTTGCAAGCATCTGCAAACACATTCTGTACTGAAGGACATGGCCTTACCCTAGAGAGAAAATCAATCACAACAGACCTCACAAAATATTGTCTGCAGAATCAGATGACTGAGCTTATCATCTTAAATTCATTTTACTATTAAAAAAAAAATCAAACCTAATTTTGGCCTTCAAACACTGTAGCACTGTTGTCATTCTGATGAAAAGACAGACAAAAAAGAGAGAGAGAAAAAAAAGATGAGATCTTACATTTTGGTCTAAATTCAAGTTTTGACTGTTAAATTTCCTGTTTATCAATTTTAAAACTTAAAAAAAAATTTGTTTTAAATATATCTGTGAACTGCTTAACTATTCAACCACCCACCCACCTAACCAACCAATCAACCAGACAGACAACCTACTTTCCCATCCCACCAAACACCCAACTGTGGAAGAAGCAAGTCTCTTCCAAAATGAATACCTCAAAGTTAAGAGGGCACAGCTATAAGGTAAAAGTCCTATTCCTTAAAATTATAATCATACACCTAAATGAGGTCAGAGTGGCCTTCCCAAAGCCTGAGCACTTAGGAAACACAGAATTTACTACAGTTATTCTGTGGCAATTTATAGAAAATTGGATATAAAAACTGACCATCAATGTGCTTATATTTTAGGTAGAAGAAGACATGTAATTATGAGAACTTACTAGCTGGTGCAATTGCTGGTGCCAAATGAGGTTTCTTTCCAGCCAGAATAAATCTCACAAACATTTATTTCTGTTTTGTACTAAAGTATGACTATCATGAATTAGTTCAATATGGAAGGCACATTAACACCCTGTTAACTAATCTTCCACTTTGCTCAAATAAGGGATTTATAGTTTCTTCTCCTTTTTCTTTTTTTTCTAACTTGACATGTTACATAGTCAATGCCAGCCCCTAAACTAACAACAAAAGCTCACTTTAGAAATGTTTGAGTACTCCGTTATATTAACTACATACTCTGACTTCATGACTATGCTAAAGAGATGATCATAAAGACTGCTGTTTCAAATGTGACTAAGATCGGTGTATACCAACTGCTTTCCACAGCTTGTAAGACAAAGGTAAGCAGATGTGACATTTACTATGATATCTGCTAGGACTGCATGAGACACTAAAGACAACTCTATGGAAATTTGCCTAATTACATGTGTTTTTTAACTTCAGTTTTTACAAAAGTTTGATGAAAACAGCAGATAAAACAAAGTATAGAGCCCCTGCCCACTAGCAACCCACAACCCAAGGAATATACAATTTCTTATTTAAAATACTAAATTACCAGTAAAATCCACTTCAGTGGTATTTTGAAGCTAATTTTGTACTGTAGTATATAGCATATACTTTTCATTATATAAATTATTATATATATATTCATTATATATATTACATACACATATATGAGTGAGTTTGGAGATGTGGTCAGTGGTAAAGCCCTTGTCTAGCATGCATGAGGACCTGGGTTCAATTCCCAGTACTGGGGTAGTGGTGGTGCATGTAGAAAAGTTACACAACTGCTTCCTTAAATTTTATTTTGTAACAGAAATAGACTACGAGGAAGATTTTCTGAGAGGAAAAATGCTTAGCTTCCTTACATAAAAATGATCTTAGGTTTTTTTTGTTTGCTTGTTTTGTTTTGTTGTTTTTAAAGAGTTCTTGCAGTTACTGCCAGGAGTTCTTTAACATTAAAGGCAGATGGTTCCTTTCACTGTTTTTTTTTTTTTTTTAAAGATAATCTTTGTTATCAAAAGTAGATTGGAATAGTTAAAATTGCCCACAATGATAAAAAAATAATAATACTACCTCTTTTCAAAGTCGTTTATGTCTATGATATCCTAATATCCACAAGAAAATAGCTGAAAAATCTACTCTACTCTCCCAATTGGTAATTTAACAAAAGAAACCAAAATTCAATAAAGTATGTTAGCTGACTAGCTAGAAACTGGAGTTAGGAAACCTAACAGAGTCAGCTTCTTCCAGTATGTGTTCCTTCCACTGTGCTATATGGTCTACAGAACAGTAGTTTTGACTTAATGGTTTCTTGTTTGAAAATCTGATGGTTCATAGTAATTTTAAACAAGTATTAGCAAGCAGCTTCTGTTCATGAACCACTGCTTGCTTCCCTTCCACCCTAGTTTGTTTTTCTTTTAAGGTGTGGAGCGTGGGTGTGTGCTTGGGGGTTAACCCAGGACCCTTTGCATGCTAAGCATGTGTTCTACCTCTGCGCTACACCTGCATTTTGGGGACTTATCTTACCTCTGCTCCTGAATAAGTGTCAGTTTGGAGAACAAGCTCATCCAGGTCAACCTCATTACTGATTGGCATCGAGTGAAACTGTAGATTCAGTATTTCCCTTCTTGTTGCTGCATCTGGTAAAGGCACGTAAATGATCCTGTCAATTCTTCCAGGCCGCATCAAAGCCTGTACAGATGGAAAAGCAAGGCTCAGAACTGACATTCCATATCAAAGGCAGTCGGGAAAAAAAACATTCACATAACTATTATTCTCAATTAAGACAAGGACTAGCTACTCTATAATCTATTTCAAGATATAAAAAGTGTTTAGTTGATTTCTGAAGATAGGAAAACAGTAGTTCTGGAAAACTCTCTTTTTGTACAACTGCCAAGGTAAGTAGAAAATGATAACATTTAAGGAAATGTATGTATGAATTGTACTTATTATGTAACCTCCCCCACATTTAAAGAAAAAGTCCTTTAGTAATCTTAAAAATACATATTAGGCTATTTGCTGTTTCAGAAAGCCCTAAAAACAGCATAGCTATGATAAAGGAATAGGCCTGGAGATTAACTTAGTCAGGTGAATATCATTTTAGTATTTTATTGGAGGCATATACCAGACCTAATGAACTAACTTACTCAGGAAGTTCACTGGACACTTGTTAGTCATCAAACAGCTTTGGTATTAGGAAAAATAACCAATGTATAAAACTAATGTAACAATTACACATACTTATAAATAAGAACCAATAAAGATGTTTTAAACGAGTAGATTTTATGGTATATGACTTATCTAAAAACAAACAAACAAAAATCCTAAAATGCCTTTTGAGAGACTGGGGTAGACGGGACAGTCAGAAAAGCCTTGCTCAGAAGGTGATTTATACAGATACCCAAAGCAGCCACTTAGGAGATGTGGGAAGAACACTCAAGGTGAAGAGAGGAGCAAGTACAAAGGAGAACAAATGGCACATGGCGGAAAAGAAAGAAATCCAACAGATCTGAAGCATACTGAAAACAAGAGCTAAGAAGTGAGGTCAGACAGGCACACAAACATACTGCAGAAAGTAGTCTACTGCTGAAGCTTGGGAGTAGAAAAAGGAAGTGATAAAATTTACATTGAGAGCATTCTTCTGGAACAAGAATTTAAAATTTGGCACAATAAATATCTGTAGAATGAAGAGCCTCAAAGTTTCCTCAAACAGGAAAGCAGAAACACATTCACAGTCAAAACTCCAACAGGGTAAAATTATATGCTAACATCTCAAAGTCAAGAGTATCTTGAACACAGGTGAACACACAAGGGGATACTGAAATCATTCCTCCTCAGAATACTGTCAAAAAATGGAGTTTGAGGGGTATTCTGAGTGCCTGTGAGAAAATTCTAAGAAAACAAATCAATGACCTCAGTTTCTTCAAAACACAGAACTGTTCTTGGAGTGGGTTTTTAATGCTCCTCCCAGGGGGAGTGGATAAGAGTGAGTTTATTTTCGTTTTTATTCATAAGCCTCTATAAAAACAAAAAAAAAAAAAAAACAAAAAAACCATGCCACATCTGGCTTGCCCTTGTGAGTGAACACTTTACTCTTTGTAATCATCAGAGTATACTTTGTCTAATGCTCTGAATAAAGCTGGCTATTGGCTGAGACTTTAGATCATTTCATTTTTAGTTCCTGCTCTCCCAGGTTCACATGGACAACTAATGACTCTCCAACCCAACATGCAGATAGTTATCAGGATAGTAACATTTCTAAGGGGCTTAAATAAAAAAAAGAAAAAAGATGTATCACAAAGTCCTATTCCTAATAACAAAAATAGTCTTCAATAATAAAAAATAAATAACATTATTTTCAGATAAAAGAAAAGGTTCCAGGAGATCTGTGTCACAGAAATGGCCAGGAGGCTTTCAGATCGAAGGCAAATGGTACAGAGTAGACAACAAAATCTTCAGCAAGAAATAAAAAGCACTGAGAACTGAATACTTAAAAAAAAAAAGAAAAGCAGACTCCTCCTTTCAAAAAAATTAAAACTATCACTCTGAATCAGCAGTACGAGCCAAGGCAGCACATGAAAGTTCAAGGCCCATCTAGACTACCAAAGTCTAAAATTAGCCAGAATAACCTAGCTAAGCCTCATGTTAAATGAAATGAAAGTGTGCTTCAATGCTCAGAACAAAACAATAACAAAACACCCAAACCAAAAATAAAATATTAAAATTATACAACCATTTCAGAATACAGAAAAGCGGCTTATTCATTAAGCTGTTCTATAAGGTTAGGCTATTCACCTCAAACTTGGTAAAGAATGAAAATTACAAAAAAATGGCATTCATGAACATAGGCCCCCCCCAAATCTTCAAAATACTAACAAACAGAATCTGATGTACAAAATGGATAATCAAAACCAAGAGTTATCTCTGGAAACAAAGGCTGAATTAGTATTTCACTGTACTGATTTAAAGAGCACAAAAACTATAAACATTTTAATATGTGCAGAAAAAAAGCACGTGACAATCAATTCAAAACCTGTTGATAATGCTAACCTCTCAGCAGACTTGAGAGCAGAGGGATTTCAATAGAACAAAAGGTATTTACTTACTGAACACTTGTAGCCAGCAATATATTTAACACTGAAATACTGAATGCTATCTACTGTCTCTTAACCTGGAGATTCTAAAAGAGAAGGGAGAGGGAGCACAACATGGAAAGTAAAACAGTACATGTCAAAAATCTTCACAAGATGTGTTTATATGGAAATTCTTTTTAAAAAGTATAAAACTATACCCAAACCACAGAGTACAGTTTAGTACTTAAAAAAAATCAATTGCTACTAAATAATAAACAGTAAAAGCTTTTTCTACTTGAAATACATTATAAAACTCAAACACAACCTGAAAATAAAGCAAAGAATTCTTCATTTAAAAACAAAGGTTTTTTTTTCCTTTGAGATGAAAAGATCTAAATAGTTAATAGTTATACCTTTTTGTAGATTAGAATATTCAATGTTATCTATACACTGCATGAAATTTCAATATTATGTCTTAAATAAGAAACTGATACCAGATTTGCTTGCTTTATCCCAGCACTCAGGAGGCAGAAACAGTTGGATCTCTGTGAATACAAGGCTAGCCTGGTCTACAGAGCAAATTCCAGGACAGCAGGGCCAGCAAATTCCAGAGAAACCCTATCTAGAAAAAGCAAAGGGAGGGAGGGAAGGAAAAAAGGAAAAAGGGAAAAAAAGGTGGGAAGGAGAGAGAAGGAGAGAGAAAGTAACTGAGATTTATACATAAATTCAAGTGACTGAGGATACTGAATGCAAATTTGCCCTTCCAGTATTGCGTATTCCATCTAGGGTCATGCGTGTATACCTCAGAATTACAGTCTATTGAAAGTAACTCTTGTAAAAACCTGCTAACAAGACAGTATAAGACAATAACAGTAGGGTATAAGGCTCCAGGGTGATTCTGAAATCAAATGATGAAGGAATTATTTTATGAAAGAATTCTGGTATAGTCTGCCACGGTAAAAACAAAAACGAAATCAACAAAACACCTGGTAGCAGAAACTGAGACAGTACAGCACCAGACAGGTAGCACAGATGGAGTACTCAGCTTATTTTCATCTTTTTCTTTGTTTCAAATTTAAGTTGAGTCTTCACATTCTAATTAACCAAATCCAGAAAACTCTCATAGGCATACCCAGAGATTTGTCTGGGTGGCTCTATATCCTGTTTGAGTTGACAATCACTATTAACCTACCCAAACCACATACTATATAATTATATTTACATGAAATATCATAAAAAAAAATCTAATCTCAAGTAACAAAAAGCAAAGCAAGGTTGATGCCAAATGATAAAGGAGAAAGAGACTAGCAGTGGCTAAAGCAATCTTTTTTGTGAGTGCATGTGAAATGCTCTTTAACTTAGAGGTGGTTTTACAAGATTATACATAAACTGAACCAAGCACAAAAACAGATCCAGTTTATTCTATGCACAGCATAACAAAGCAAAATTAATTTAAAGACACAGGAACTGTTACATATGTTAGATGCTCAGTATTTACAAATTAATGAACTTCATGGCAATGAAGATATTGTCAGATTTTCTTCCTCTTTGGAAAGACTACTTTTTCCTTGACTAAGCAATTTCAGAATTTACATAAGAATTATGTAAGAGATGACAATTTCTAAGAGGTCACAGAACAATGACTATGATTTGAATTTAAGTGCAATTTACAGCTATCACAACTGTTTCAATACAATAAATAACAGGCACTTTATTTTCAATTAACCCACATGCTAATGCCTAGAGTCTGCTAATGTGTGTGGGTCAGTGGCATCTTGTCTCACTGTAGTCCTAATAAAAGAGTCTACGTAGTGCTAATAGGAGTAAGGGGCTCTAATCAAATGTGTGTGCAAGACATTGGGCAGAAAAAAACTTAAAGGTTCATTTTTCTTTTTAAAAAAATAATTTTTAACTATGTGTGTGTATGTATGTATGTATGTCTTTATGTGGCTAAGTATGAGTGCAGTTGCCCAAGGAGTTCAGAAGAGGAAGTCAAATCCTCTAAACTGGAGTTACATATGGAAACTTGAGAGAGAGAGAGAGAGAGTAACACCACCATCATCAACAACAAAAAAACAAAGCTAAGTAAGTCTTTCCTCACTGTCCAAATAATAACTTAGACTGGACCTTGTTCAGTTGTTGGGAATACAGCTGTAAACAGGCTGTTCCTTTTTTCTTTAACTTTTTCATCTAGAAAAACACATTAATTCCTTGGTAGTTCAAAATTTCCTCTCTAATGCTTAAAAAAACAACACAGCAAAGAGTACGAAGTATAAACATTGGCTAGTGCTGGATCACCCAGCATGCACCTGTGCTTTGGTCTGCTGAAGCTGCTCCAGGGCAGTGCAGGCTGAATGCATGTCAAATCATCTGGGCCTACAGCCAGAGAGGCCTTTTCTGGCCTGATCTTGTCAGTGAAAGTCATGCTTTAAAAAGAGCAGGAAAGAGCCTTCCTTCCTGTAGAACTACAAATGAGTTAACACCCTTCTTAAATTTTTTTTTGTAATTACTGTTCTAGCAGATGAGGGGTAGATATATTAGGAGTGATGAGTGCTCTGTGAAATCAGCATGGCACTTGATGGAGAAGGTGGGCAGGTATTTTCTAAAACTAAGCCCTTCTAGCTATCTGTAAAGTCACATTGGATATTGTATCATCCTTATCCAACAGCATTAAAAAAACCAACACAGGGCAAGTTGCTTTTTCTTTCTTTTTCCACTCTGCATGTACATTGTGTATTCGTGTTTTATGCATGTGTAGTCATTAAGGAAGGATTCAAACCCAGGGCTTACTGATATGAGTAGTCTTGCTATCCAGCTTTCTCTGGGGATTTTATGTTTCTACTCTCACTGGATGGGATGACAGGAAGGCTATCATAACAACCCAGCATTTACATGGGTTTCTGGGGATCAGAACAAGGCAAGCTTGATTTAACTTCTGGGCCATCTCCCCAGTCTCTAACTGCATTCTCTGAGAACTCATTCAAGTTTGGGGGTAAGTCTGTACACCTCTAACAGCCTTGGTGTCTTTATGTATGAGAATAAAGGGGCACTACTCAGAGAGCACTTTGCATCTGACAGGCATCCTCAAATATTTAGATATTCAAAGTTCTCATTTTTGTGAACAGTTTGGAGTGTCACTGAAATCTGTTTTTGTGTCCAGATAAAGAATCATAGCATCACTATATGACTTTTTTGTATCCATTCATGTATGTGCATGCATCATAATCGTATTTATGTATTTTGTAGTACAAGGATGGAATCCAAGATCTTGTACATGTTAGTTAATCAAGGGTTCTCTACTGGAGCCAGATGACCTTTAAAATGGGCTTCAAAGACCTCAGTCCTAAGGGTCTACATGGCATCCTACATAGCTTACATTACATGACTACTAGAAAAACCATGTTCATTATAAAACCAATACTCATTCTCTTTAAAGAATTCAAAACATTGCAAGTATTACAGGCCTTCCATTTGTTTCACAGGTTCTAAAATTTAACACCTGCAAGTTTGGATTTTATGAAACATTCAAATTTAATCAGTATAGAAATACTCATGTAGTTCGAAATATTAAAACAGATACCCTGAAATCAAGAATGGTGTTATTACATCTGTAATTTCAGTATTCAGGAAGAGGAGACAGGAAGATTGCTGTAAATTATGCCAACTAGGGCTACATGTGGAGACCTTATCTTGAAAACAAACAAACAAACAAACAAAACGGAAACCAAACCAAAAAGCAAAAGAATCAAGACCCACTAGCTTAGATCACTCAAAGTGAAGAAGAACATGGAAGTACACAAGTGTGCATCAGAGGATGTACACTCCTCTAGCAGGGAAGGGCAGCCAGGCCTTCAGCTCTCAAACAAACAGACCAATGAGGCATCCACCATTCATGGAGAAAACTTCCAGCACATGGGAGAAGGTAAATGCTTGGTAACAGTTCTGGTCTGTTTTAAATAAACCTTTGGGTTATCATAGTCACTTCTCCTTTCCTCTAAATCTAGTAGAACAGTCTGTGTGGTTACTGTTATTCCCAAGTTCCTATTGAGATCATAGCTTCTGAGTCCCTTATTATATTTTTGTGTTTACTTGTGGTCTTTCTCAACAGACTGCAGGCTAAAAGGAATGGCAGAAACCACATTCACTCATCTGTTCAACCATGGCACACATGAGCCACTTAATAAATGCTCTCTCAGCTAAGTAAGCCAATAAAGCCTCTTGAAACGCTAACCGCCTTGCTGGACACTTTTCTGACTGCAATTTTATTTTTTCCATTTCCCCCTTCTCTTAACTGCTTAACATGGTCTTTTTCATGGAAAACATAAATCTCCTGTTTTCTAATCAGATTCCAATCTTCAGTTCCATTCCTCTTCTCCTACAGAATGAAGCTCCCACAGAATGTAAGTATCAAGTTCCCAAATTCACCATGGGGTGCTTTTCTGCCTCCCTATTCTCACACATACTTCTCTACTGCGAATGACATCCTTTCCCCTCCTCCAGGGATCAGACAAGCACAATCTCTTGTTAAAAGCTCAATTTTAAGTGTTCTCCTTTCTTTGTTGTGAGTATATAACTGGATTTTAAATGTGTTTTGACATATTACATTAAAAGTGAGGGCAAAAAGATCCATTTAACCGAATTAACATTCTAATTGAATGATTTAACAACTGTATGTTCAGAAAACTCATTCCAGCCTCTTCCTCATTCTTCACTTACAGCCTTCTGGTCAGCAGTCCCTCTCTCAAGTCCACAGAGCATTCATTATGTGTGTATGTGTACTCTTCTTGAGTAGGAGTATATTTAAAAAAATAATGAAAAATAACATCTATGAGAGATGTTTCTTATTTCTTCTAACTCAAGACATGTCTCATTAATAGTTTTATTTGTCTTTTCAGAAAATCCAAAATTAGACCAGATAGCCCAGCAGGAAAGGGTGCTTATTGTAAAGCCAAGGACCCAAGGATTCCGCAGGCCCTCCACAGTAGGTGAGAACTGACTCTTATAAGCTGTCCTCTGCTCTCCACATGTATCCACATTTACACACTGCATGCGCCCTAATTTCTTTTCTATTGCTATGGCCACAACCAAAGTAACTTACAAAAGAAAAAAGACTTGAGGCTTATGGTTTCAGAAGGCTAGAGTTTATGACCATCATGGCAACACATGTGGTGCTGGAGCAGTCACAACCACAAGGCTGAGAGACACTAGGAATGGCTAGAGTCCTTTGAAACCTCAAAGTCCACTCTCAGTGACACAAGTCCTCCAACAAGGCCACTACTCCCAACTCTCTACAAATAGCTCATGCCATCAACTGGGGAACATGTATTCAAACACACGAGCCTATCGGGATCATTCTCATTCAAACCTCTACCATCCACATAAATGTATGTAATAAAAACAATTATAAAATCATTATTGGTATAGTAGATAATTAACATTAACTTTTATGATTATAGTTGATTCCAAAAAAGAAAATAAGAACTTCTAAGTTAAGATTTATTCTTTAAAGTAGTCTGGAAATAAACAAACAAATAAAAGGGTCATATAGATTTAAAATACCCACAAGCATTTCCTAATGTCAAGGAGTTAGGCCTTAAATCAAAGTGAAGTTTGCTATGTTGAGAAGGTGAGGTGCTGCAAAGGAAATAATCGGAGTTCAGCATGCAGCCCACTCAGGGAGACATTCCACACCAACAATGGTTAGAGCAGAGGCAGACAACTCCTAAGAGGGCATTCAGGAATATGAATGTTGTAGGCAGGTGGAAAAATTCCACAGGCATGAATTACATCTCATAGTTTTTAATCAGGTGAGGTTTGGTTTTTGGTTCTGGGTGTAGTATACAATAAATATGGGACTGAAGCACAGCGTTTCCCTTCTGACAATACCTCTTCACTATGCAAAAGGAGAGAAAGACAAACAAGCCTTCTTTCCTTTAAATAGGCATGTAATTCTGCAAGGACAACAATGTTTCATCAGAACTTGCACCCTAGCTAGCCACTTCACTTTCATATGCTGGTGAAGCTTCCTTCTAACCAGTACTTAAATTAATGATACAGTACTTCAGGCAATAGCTCTGTCCAGCCTGAAGCCTCCCAAAGCGGATCTGCTGAGTGTCTACAATGTGTCAGGCATAGCATCAAGAACTAGGGTTACAATGTTCTTTGAAAGACAATTTAAAAAGAAAAAAATAAAAAAGGATTTCAATGTGCCAACATCTGAGCATTATTTGTATTAAAACAAATAAATCAATCAATCTGCAGTTTTCTGTCTAATGCTGGGCTTGCTTGGTTCTGTAAAATTATAGTACTGTGCAAGAAAAGACTTGATGCATGTGAGAGCAGGTGTTCAGAAGGAATGCACCTCAGAGCACTGCAGCCTCAAGGGTGAAAACTGAACAAGGAACAACTCCGTCTCCTACTTTATTAGCCTCACATGTCCTTACCTACATCTAAAGGACAGGTCCTTTTACAAAGTCAAGGTAGCATTTATCTAGAACTATGCTAATTCTCCCCCTCATAAAATGGGAATCTGATTTTTGAAAAGCTATAGAAGGAGAAAAATAATACAACTAATCTTTCAAGTGTCTTATAAACTTCACTTTGTAAAAAGAGATTTCCAGGAGGTAGGAAGAAAATGTTTGTATGCTTTATTATATTTCAAATCAATACAATCATAGACTGTTAATGGAGTAAGTGGATGGTGGTGGTGAGTAGGTTCTTGGCTTAGTTCTCCACCACCCCCTCCATTTCCTTACAGCTCCAGGAGACTCTGCTGGAGCAGTACTGTCCATACTCCATGTTCTGTACTCCAGACAGACACCAGTTACTCCTCCAAACCACTGATATATACACAAAGAAACTGCTCTTCATTTTCAAAAACTCTTCTATACACTGGTCACATTTCTATTACTCATGTTATAGAACTATATTTGTTCATGTTCTAAGCCCCCCCGGAAAAAAAAAATCACTGGAGAACACTTATTCAAGGGACATGTTTGTTTCAACTTTAAAAGCTGGATGAGGTTGTATGCATCTGTAATGGCAGCATTACTATAGGGTCTCTTTATTTCTGTGTCCATATGCACAAAAGAGCTGGAAATCAGCAATGAATGATGTCCTTTACAGCTATCTACTTTGTTTTCTGAAGCTGAGTCTCTTGAGGGCAGGCCTGACGCTTACAAATTCAACTATATTGGCTGGCCACTAAGCCAAAGAATTCTCCTGTCTCCCCCTTTCCAGTGTCAAAATTACAAACAAATGCCACTATATTCAGCAGTTTTTGTTGCTTTTGGGTATTAAACTCATGCCCCACGTGCTTCTGTAGTAAGCATGTTATTGGCTGGGCTATGTCTCTCAAACTTCCAAATTTTGATCTAGCTAAGTTTTAGTACAATACTTTTTCTAATTTAAGTTTTAATGTTCACGTCACACTTTTGTTACATTAACAAAAATAATTTGAGCTCTTTTTCTTAGTTTTACTATAATTATTCAGAAAATAAACAGGTATGTCCTCCTCATAGTAACATACTGTGCATGACAACATAGAGGCACACATTAAAATGAGTGCTGCCTAAACTAATCACAAACCCGTCTCTCTTGTTTTACTTTACCCTACTATGTGCACATCCAAGACAAGTGGAGTGTTGTAGTGGGTTATGGTACATTGTAAATATTTGCCCCTCTTACTGGTTTAATATAAAGCTGATTGGCCAGAGGCAGACAGAAAGTATGGGTGAGGCTACCAGACTAAGAAAACTCTGGAAACATCTCAGAGCAGAGCAGAGATGCTGCAGAGATGCCAAAAGACACAGAGGAAAGAAGTTGAAATGCTGCTGAGAAAAGGTACCCAGCCACATGGCTGAACAAGATAAGAATCATGGGTTGAATTAAGATGAAGGAGTTAGCAAGTTATATGCCAGGGCCCTAGGCCAATCAGTGTAAATTTAATGTAAACCTCTGTGTGTCTCAGTGAGACTGCTGGACTACCAGACTGTCTGTCAAACCACTGGGGTAGGCCCGAATGTCCAGACCAGAAACCATATACAACAGAGTATAGATGAGAACAAATTGCTCCAGTTGTGTTCAGAAGAGCCATGCTCTAATCCACATATTCTATCATATTCATATGCTATGGTTAAGTGGAAAGAAGCTGTGTAGGGTTATGACGATGGGCAGCAAAAACAGTATCTGGGTATGAAAATCTCCAGACTCCTGATACTATTCTAAGTATTTTACAAAGAATAACCATTTAATCCGGCTAATAGCCAAGGATGGGGCACTATTATTACTCCTACTTTACAAAGTGCCTAATTTGCCTAAATAATATTTTAAGTGAAAAAGCCAGGAGTGCAATGTGTCTGTCTTGCTTTAGAGACCATATTTAACTACTGCAACACAATACAAAACCAAAGGAAGAGAGAATCTCACACAAGCAGAAGTGAAATCTTTAACTCAAAGGAAAGTGTCTTTCCTTCGTTTGATAGGAAGGTTGTTACAGTCCCACAGGGCATTACTTACCCTAAGAAACCTTCTACACCAGCAAAGCTAAACCACACTTGACTTAAGGGGTGGAGTAGATCAAGTAAAGTATGAGAAATAATTAACAATAATGCCATCAAGTTTCCACTGTATACTTCAACTGTGTTAGGTTCTTTCTTGTGATGCTTATGCAATTTTCTCCATAATACGAAGTTGTTTATAAGAAAGGAAATAGAATGATGAAAAGGTTAACTGTCAAAAGTCAGAAGGATATGAACAAGACACTGAATACACTTTGATTTTGTGCCCTCAGCCTTTGATTACTAAACTATACCCTTCCTTATTCCATGCTGCTGTTGCCATAGACCTAGTACAAGATATGTTAAAATATAAGGTTTTCATAAAAATGAGAGAACTGTCTGTAGATTAGATGGTGTTTTCTTCTATTTTTTCTAAGAAGTGTTACGTATTAGAAATTGCGTATTTCACCCTTTTCAAGGTGGGGGCTAATAAAAAAACACTTTAACAAAAGGCAACAATCCTAAGTGTGAAATACAACAAACTCAGAAGCATCTAGCAATGGATCACCTGCTGCAAACCTATAGGTTTGTCATGTACCTAGGATGGCTTAATAAAAGTCTATGCTTAAAGGCTTTTAAAATATTATTATTATTTGGCTTTTTGAGATAGGATTTCTCTGTGTAGCCTTGGCTGTCCTGGAACTCACTCTGTAGACCATGCTGGCATCCAACTCAAAGAGATCTGCCTGCCTCTGTCTCCAGAGGGCTGATTAAAGGTGTGCATCACCACCATGACCACCAGACTCTTTTGAAGTATTTTTAACATACACACACTGGTCTGAAACTGCAGAAAGAAAGGCAATAGATTTTTTTTTTTTTTTGCCATGCACCCACAAAAACACACCCTGTGTGTGAAAATGGAAAAAAATCACTTATTGCATAATAATATACTTGAAGTAAAACAAACCTTTCCTTTCCAATAACAGAGAGATATCTACCCTTTAACAGAGATGTTTCCTGTGTTTATAGCAGTTGGGAAGGAATGATTTCCAAACTAAATACTCAACTACTCAACTTGGCATGCTGGTGCTATATAGGTAGATGGTCTTTCATAACTTTTTTTTTTTCTATCCTAAATTTCAGGAAGAAAAAAGGAGATATTTTTCTTATTCATTAAAATTAAAAGAAAGAAATAGGAAGGGCAGGAGAGAGAGAACAGAGTGAGAAAGGGAGACCGAAGAAACAGATGCTACAGGCCAGCACCATTCAGACACAAGTAGTGGTATTTAAACATCTTCTGAGGTTGGAGATAGTGATTCCCCCCACCCCCCAGGTCTCTCTCTCTCTGAACTCTAGCCAAATATTTTAACTCTTAAAAATGTTTGGAAGTTTTGAAATTTTACGTGTTACAAACCTAAGACATTTTCCTAACAAAGCATTTAAAAACATTTTCCACATGGACCATTAGATTAGCACTGCTCAGAGCACTAAAATTAATAGAACTATAGATATAAAAGTTCTCACCAGACAGTTCAACTTCACTTAAAAGTTTCTAGAGGTATTTGTTATGGAAAATTACCCATTTTTGCCTTGAAAAGTAAACAGAGTTTCTCTAAGATATTATCTTCACACTGTTAACTCTTCTGGACAGAGGTAGTTTTATTAATCTACTACCAAATTCATGTTAAATTTGACTTAATTCCTTTTTCTTTTTGTATGTATATGTACATGTCATGTTTATGTGTGTGCACATGTGGATGGAGTGCATTCACACTTGCATGTTCATGTGTAGGCCAGAGGTTAGAGGTTAGTATCAGGAGTCTTCAGCTGTCACTTTTTCTTTTTTTTTTTAAACTTTATTTATTTATTATTTATTTGCCTTGGTGTTTGCCTGGAACTGGAACTAGAGACAGCCGTTAGCTGCCATGTGGGTGCTGGGAATCAAACCCAGGTCCTCTGGAAGAGCAGACGGTGCTCTTAACCGCTGAGCCATCTCTCCAGCCCCAGCTGTCACTTTCTATTCTTCTTTTTCCCCAGTTTTCTTTTAAAAAGAAAAAAAATTTTTTTTACTTTATTTTCAACATTTTCCATCTTATTTCTGAGATAGAGCCTCTCACTAAACCTGAAGCTCTCCCAGTGTCTCAGAGCACAGATTTGTTGAATAAATTAACAGCCACAAAATCTCCAGAAATTATAAAAAGGAGATTCTTCAACAGACATTACTTGACCTATTACTTGAGTGAGTAGCTCAATAGAGTGGAACTCTTGTTTTCTTCTATTAGTTGTCTGCTTTTATCATACCTACACAGAAGCCAGATCATACAAAAAAATCTATTTAATACTTTCTGCAAAACTCACTATTGGACCTGACAGCAAACTTAAAATCTTCAGGGGCAGATGTGGAGATGGTAATTTTAGCTGATCTAATAATACTTGACCCTGCTCCTGTCCACCCAGCCTCACATCTCTCTTATTCCTTACTTTTGATAAGGAGGTACTTCAAACAAACTTCAAGCACTTGCACACACTGCAGACCAACCTACCCAGACTTCAGATTTACTCTAAGTCCCAGGGAACATCTGCAGCTTCAGCTGTGAATATGCTACTTTTTTCTTTATCAATAATTCTGAAAGAATTTGCACTGTCTTTTATTACCTAAGATGAGGACTGGGAAGCAATAAATGTTCAAAGTCAAGTGCTGCATACCAGGATATTTTTTAAATCCCTGGAGTAGATGACAGTGCACTATTTTAAGAATGCAATGATTTCTAGGAATAGCCAGAGAAAAATCACTTTTGTTGTAAGATACAGGTTCTGGGGTGGGCAAAAGGGATATGGTTCACCTAGACACATGATAAACTCATATACTAAAACACCATTTCTGTCAGCTTTGATGTGTTAAGATTTTCTTTTGTTATTTTACTTTTTGTTTTTTAAAGGGTTTATTTGGCTTACATTTCCATAGTATTGTTCACCATTGAAAAAAGTCAGGACAGGAACTCAAACAGAGCAGGAACTGAGGCGGAGGCCATACGGAGTACTGCTTACTGGCTAGCTCAGTCTGCTTTCTTATGGAACACACTGATGGCACTACCCATGGGGATGGGAGTGGGGGGGGGGAGGCAGGCCTAAGTAGGAGCCATCCCATCAATCATTAACTAAGAAAATGCTCTATAGTCTGGCCAATTGTCCAATCTAACAAAGGTATTTTCTCAATCAAGGTTCCCCCCCCTCAGATGACTACAGCTTATGTCAAATTGATATAACTAGACAGTACACAATCTGAGAATCTATTTGTTAAACTGTTATTTCACTTTTAATCAAGGGATTTATGTCTTCTATAACTTTCTGGGGGCTGGGAGGAGAACTATAAATGAATAGAGAAATGGTTTCCTTTCCTCAGTAAGACAGTTAGTTACATTGCAACCTGAGATCTAGATGATAAACTGAAAACAGGCCTGAGGAGATGGTTGGGTGGATAAAACACTGCCAAGCAGGGTTGGTGTCTGGAGTTCAGACTCTCAGAACACACTAAGCTAGACACTGTAGTCCAAACCTCAGCCTCAGCAAGCCCAGCAAGCCTCTAATGGACACAGGAGGTAGACAATCTCAGGAAACCTATAAGAAAAGTGAGGACTAACACCCAAGGGCTGTCACCTGACTTCCAGGAGCAGGCTCCCATGATGACTCCTTACTACAAACATACACAATAAAATAAAACTAAGATCATAGACAATCCCTCATTGGCCATACATTCTATCCTGTGCCAACAATGCTTTGATCACTGCACATACTTATCACTGATGCTGGTCCACTTTTAGGGTCCCCGGTCCCCTTATTCAGCATTTATTGCTGACAAGAAGTCAGGGCCTCTGTGAAAGCATGGAGGATGATGGTAGAATGTGAATGTGCCACACATTTCCACTCTTGAGTTTATTATTACCTTCCTCTTATATGTGTGAAAGTTAAAAGTTGCATTGTCAATAACCAGCAAGGCTATGCACATTAAGTTAAAATATTATCTATTTAAAATCATACTTGTACAAAGACATTTCTTTTAATTGTATGTGTGTGTTAGTATAAATGAGATGTTCTCTGTTAAGTCTCGAGCATCTGAATACTTGGTCCCTAATTGGTGAGCATGTGTTCACTCTGTAATCAAGAATAGTAACCTCCAAAGAACCATAAGGTCAATTAAACACTTCCTTTTATAAGCTGACTTGGTCATGAAGTTTTATCACAGCAATAAAAAAGTAACTGTAGGGTACGTGCATATAGGTACAGATGCCAGAAGAGGTCAGAGGCATCAGATTCTCCTGGAGCTGGAGATACAGGTAGTTGCAAGCCACCTGACTTGGGTGTGGAGAACCAAACTCTATTCTGCTATAGGAGCAGTATACATTTTTAACCATTAAGTCATCTCTTCAGTCCCCCTTCTTTATTTTAAAGATTTATTTTTAATTATATGTGTGTTTGTTTGATTATGTTCACATGAGTGCAGGAAAATTTTTATGAGTGTGTGCACATGCAGGTCAGAGGACAATATATAGAGTTGAATCTCTATTTTTACCTTTATGCATTTCAGGGATCAAACCCAAACAGCAACTGCAGCTTTCACCTTTCCCTGATGTTTACAGCTTAAGAATGTTCACTTATACATAATGTCCTACTACGACTAGACAACCTCTTCCCTTATACTTACTAAACATGTTGAGGTTCCAGATTACTAGCAGGGGTGCCATTTCATCAGAGTGAGATACCCCAGCTTTTCCATACACGCCTCCCTGTGCCTGTTCTTTCTTCATTGCTTTGCTTCCCTATTCAAGATCCTGGACCCAAAGTTGCAGTAGTCAAGTACACTGAAGTGGAATAGTGGGGATCCAAAGTGGGCAGTCAGCTGCAGAGGCCACGGTGTTTTCATATGCAAATAATTCTGTGTGACAATTCTCTTGCCTAGTGTAATGTGGAGATTATACTGAAAGTACATATTTATGTATATAAACTTTATTTGGGGGACTAAAACAGTCACCTATAACTTTGACTTATTGCTAGATGATTCACCACTTACACTGAAAAGTATAAATCAACATAAACTTTGATCATTCTTAATTAAGACTGAAAGACGATGTTTGTGTTCCGTTTAACTCCTTTCAGTAAAATTTTGCTTTTCTCTTTGGTGCTCCTTTTGCCTATATCATCATCTGGGGTACTTTGTTTTTTTGTTTGTTTGTTTGTTTTTGTTTTGAGACCTGAGTTCTTTGTAAACAATAAACACTTGAAAGGCACAGAACAAGATTGAGAGAAAACTGAAATGGTTAAGAGAAAGGCAAGTGATGTATAGGGAGAGTTGTGAGCAGGTAATAAAATTAACAGGAAACTATTAAACAAGAAAAAAGAAAAGTTGCAGAACAAACTGGAATAATGAAGAAAGAGATGTGGAGGGATTCAATGTGTAGCAACTACAGGAAGCTATTACTGTTGAGGAGCCGGAAAGAAAAAGGGAAGAGCAAGTATTAAAAAAAAAAAAAAAAAAAAAAACCAAATACAAAAACACCAGTTAAAGTCACCGAAGAGAGGAAGAGGGAGCTTGTAAGGGCAAAATAACAAAGAGCACAGATAATGCTGGAACTGAATTCACAAGGTGATTAAGAATTTGAGGCCGTATAATCTATAGGATCACCCCCTTTTACAGAGATTCACATGGAAAATTCATAAAGGTAAGAGTAGCCTTGAGACTGGGAGGAGAGCAGCACAGTGAACCATGAAACAAAAGCTAGGCATTCCTATTGTCTGATAGAAGCAACTAGATGTAACATATAGTGGCACATACCTATAATCTCAGAATATGGAGCTGGAGGTAGGAGAATCAAGAGGTCTGTCTGGGATACTCTGCATTGTCCTAGTAATTTATCCCAAAGACTCTGGGACCTTTTAGCCATAGCACTAATGGTTAGCCTTGTGACGTTTGACAATTCCCAGATGCAGAGAGGTTAGTAACAAGAATAGATAAAACAGATAAAATTTTGATTTAACATTACTTACTTGAATTAGTTATAAAATTTTCTTATCTTAATCTCCCAGAACCTAGGAATGTTACCTTACCTGGTAAAGAAGAAAGAAGGCTAAAAATGGAATTAAGGCTGCGTATCAGTGGACACAGGAACTCAATATTTTTGGGTGAGTCAGTTAAATTACAAGATTTACTGTTTTACATAACATCAAAACAATTAAAAACGAAAAGAGGCAGGAGGTCAGTAAAGAAAGATGTGAAGAAATAAGATGCAAAAAAAGATGAAACACTGCTAGCTCTGAGGATGAGAAAGGGGCCTCGAGTCAAGGAGCCAGTGATCTCAGGAGAGGCAGGAAAAAGCGAAGAACTTGAAGCCCTAGAGAGGTACATAGTCCAGGCAAAGCCTCAATGAAATTTAGAGTCTAGTCAATCCCAAGTTGTGAACTAAGAAATGTGCCGTTTAAGCTGTTAGATCTATATAGTGTGATGCCTACTACACCTATCCCTTCCAGGCTTGGGAAGGGAGAAAATGAGTAAAAGAAAGTCGTTAAGAGCTAGAGGTGGTAGATAATTTTAATAAAACAGCACTTTCCAGACACAACAGGGCACATTATGTGAATTCAGAGACTATGATAGCATGCACAAAACCTATAAACTCAAGGCAGACAAAATTCCTACAAAGTGAAGGGGAAATAGACACAAAGTCCCACTCATAGCAAAAGTGCTTTTTGAAAATGATAGCTGTTGGGAGAGGAAAAAGTCAGTTTTCTTCACTAAAACATACAATTTAAAATTATAAAATGAGAAAGTCATGTGAGGATACTGGATCACTGCTATGAGAATGAAACTAAAGCTTGTGATTTATTTACTTTTGAAAGTAACTGACACCTTGTCACAGCTCCCCTGCCCTGGAGAGGTTAACAAGTTATCCGAGCTGCAGACAGGCAAAGGGCAGCCTCTGTCAAGAGTACAGCATGCTTGGGCAGGAACTTGCTTCATACATGAACTAACAGGCTTACTTTCTCATCACAACCCAAGTCAAACAATAAAGGAGCCATTCCAAACCCAGTCACAACAGACTGAAGGCCCAGCACTCTCAGCTGAGTAACCAGTGGCAAACACATTCACAGAGAAATGTCTTAACAGACTGCTTATGTATTACCCCCCTAGCTCCCCCACTCTGTTCCCCAAATGCTCTCAGCTCTGTCAACTAAGAATCTGTAAAGACTGTTTAAATTATGAGCTGATAAATAACAGACACTGCTATTCTGAACACACAAAGACCCTCAGGCTCTCAGATGACACTCAGGGAAGCTGAGGGAAGCAATGCAACTTTCCTTATGACTCAGTGCTATAGGCAATGCTTCCTGCAGGGCTGATGCAAACAATACCACTCTTGCTTCTGACAGGGAAAACAGCCCTGTATTTCATTCTCACAGAATTACCCTACTGTTCCTGATCCTTTTTACAGCATTTTCACATGAAACTATTTGGATTTTAAAAATAATGATCTTAGACAGAAAAAAAAAATGTTTTTTCTTTTTTGGGGACCTGCTCAGGAAAACTGTACTACTAAGTTACTGTAAGGACTCCCAACAGCTCCTGTGTATGTGTAAGAGGTACTATGTATCTTAGACAGGCATGGAACTGGAGATGGTGAGATAAATTACCAGCATTTCCAGAATGAGAAGGAGTGTGGGTTTCTGTCAGGTCAGACTAGCTGTCGCCAACAATACTGACAGAAGAGTTAGTGAAGTGATGCTATAGCAAAGAGGAAGGATGCAGAGAGAGCAGCAAGAGAGAGACACACCCCAAATGCCACTGGTAGAGCTCTGATTTGCTGTTCTTTCTAGAGAGGACTAAGATGTCCATCTGAATAAGACATTGTTCAACTTGAATTTTATCAGTTTTGTAATGCAGATTATAAAACTGTGGACATATAACCCCTCTTCTTACATATATTGTATTTTGAAATACTGTTGAATATCTACTGTAAATATTCTTTCATCCAGCAAGAATTACTTAAAAGCTAAACCTAAAAATTTAAAGAAGTTTTAAATAATTTATTTAAGTGTTAGAAGTTTATAATACTGACTTGACAGAGCTTTGTCTTTCTGAAAGGTTGCAGAGTAAATGTCAGCTAAATAACTTTAACAACAGAAATTACATCCTGAAGATAGAAAAAGGTACAAGAAAAAGAAAACATTTGATTAATACTCAGCAGTTTCCCACATTTATTTCTTTGCCTTTTACTTTTGCTTTTTACTAACTAGCATGATTTAGAGAAGAAAACTGTGCCAACCATTCATGTGTTTGTTTCAGCTTCTTAACTATTTACTGAAGCCATCATATAATGGTTTAGAAACGACAAAGTGGAAATAAATAAATGCAGCAAATGAATGTAAGAATGAGAAAAGATGAAGTTAACTCACCTTTGGATTATTTCCTCATTTGATCTTTCAGATTAACAATATGGGAAGTACTGTGAAAGCAGGTGGGGAGCAGACAGATAAGAACACTATTCTGAGCTCAGGCTTCCCATTTTACTACTTCCACAATCAGCCCTTGAAGCACACAAACAAACTGGTCTTGACACTATCATAAAAACAGATGATTTTCCTGTTTAATATAATGTATCAATCATCCATTTTAAACTGAGCATTTAAAAACTGAAACATCATTCACAAATTCAAATAATGAGACTCTAATAAAAATGTAACTAAAATTCTTATGCATTCTTTATTTCCTCACAGAGAAAAACATCTTTTACAAAATGGCTCAATTATCTTTAAAGGAGCTAGAAAAACTATGATAGGGATTTCAGTGAGTTGTGCATCCAGGCCTCACCCACCCTTGCCTTCTCCCTCGAGTCCTGCTGTTTCCTATGGTAACATGAAGATGACTGAAGTAAATTCAGCATGTTGTTCAATAACGCCATATGATTCACTAAGTACAGAAAACACTTTCCTTGCAAAGACAAAGTATGGAAGAATGCCTGCTTTATTCTACTGTATCTTTCAGGACACAGAGAACAGTAACTCAGTGCCGCTGACTTTTCCTCCCTTTTCATTTAAAGCATTCTTGGCTTAAAATCCTTCCAGTGTTTGTGTGGTCTGTTCTCAGGAAAACCTAAGATGGACCTCACATCTGTTACTTCTTTCTTATTTCAAAGATATTACTTGTGTCCAATTCTTAAGGCACATTCTGAAGATGTCAAAGTATAGTTTAAGTTCTGACATTTTCCACACTTTAAGAAACAGAATGCACATGGCATGTTGGACATTAAGTTCAATCCTTGCTTTTATTCTGGCCTAATGAAGTTCTCTGAAGTTGTACACCAGAAAATAGCTTTCCTGCATTTCAATCTCATTAAATATTTTTAAAATGTTTAATTCATTTCACAGAGACATCTGCTGAATGAGTGTTATGCTTTTGTCTGTGGTACTTTAAGAGTAAGATCACTGAAACATTCAGCAGAAAAAAGTTCTTTAGAAGTAATCTACTAATCATCTTATACTCTGTGTGTTAATAAATTGTATCTCATTATTTCAGGTAAATAAATTCACAAAAGTTTACATGTTAGAGATGTTTAGAAAAAGAAGCTTTAAGAATACTGCTTACAGATTTCGGGGGTACAGTAGATAAATTCTGAGCAAACTAGTCTGGAGCAACTTTTTTCTTTTGAGATAAGTTCTCAGCCATGATGGTTCCAAATTCACTAAGTAAGAAGCTGAGGATAACCTTGAACTTGTTGATACTTCTACCTCCAACTCCTAAGGGCCAGGATTACAGACATGAACTCATGGTTTATGCAATGCCGGAGCTTGATCTCATAGCATGGAAATGGTAGAAGAGCACCCTACCAGGTGATTTACACCCTGCTTGTGAAAAGCTAGGCACAGTAAAATCCTAAGTGAATTTACACCAATGACAGCCTTAATAAAAATCAGCAACACTGTGTTTATCTGCAGGATCAACTCTCTCCATAGGATCACGTTTCAGTAAAGTTTTACTAAAAGTTTTGCATTTCCAAAATCTCTAGTATTCACATACAAGTTTATTGGTATTTTCAGATTAAAAGACTAAGCAAGCAAAGCATACAAAAATAAATGAATCATGTACTTTCCAGATAATGACTAGATTTGTTTCTTATTTACTAACATAGTAGGACAAACATTATAATTTGTTTGAAATTAATACTGAATTCAACATTATTTAAAATGTTTTCTTAGACAATCCTAAACAAAGATAGAATGTAGAAAATGATCTGAATTTAAGATTTCCTTAAAAATAAAATCTAATTTAGAATAAACTCAAAATAAAAAAATTAAAAACTCAAAATGTTAATGATGTTAAGTACTACTTTAAAAATAGAAGCTTCACTTGATCTTAGCCAAAAGGCCAAGAAGGGATCAGACTGTGTTTCTTCTGTGTTTAAGAATTCTGGGGAGGGATAGAGGGGTGGGGAGGAGGGAGGCTGAAGGCTGAACAGGAAGGGTCGGAAGCTGGAGTAAGGTGATACATGGATAAGAAAGACTTTATTTTAAAATAAGATTAAAAAAAGAATTATATGTAAATTCATAAAATTGTGAATGTTTAACATGTTATTTTATAGTTGGCATTTAAATTTTTCAATGTAATTTAAATATAATGTAATAGAGTAATGAATATAATACAATGTAATATAATATAACATACAGAATAATATGTCAAATGAACTAACAAAGAACAGAAGCTTAAGGGGAATCTAGCTCAGGAGTGTTTAGCCAGCATGTAAATGCCCCAGTTTGACCCCAGCACCACATAAGGCCTAGTTTAGTGGTGTGACTATCTGCAGTCCTACTACTCCAGAGATAGAGCACAGTGACATAAACATCCTCAGTTATATTTCCAGGAAATGGAAGCTTGTCTGGGCTAAAAGAGACCTTGTTTCAAAACAAATCAATAAAAACAAACCACAATGAATTAGCAAAATAAGAAAGCTTGCATGCAATAATGTTATCAATGACAAGAGTTCAGAGCTACTTTTTATGTGACAGCAATTCTAATTTTGGGGAAGAGCTGTCAAAGAATGGAAAACTAACTGCCCTTTCAACACATTTCTAAGTCCAGGAAGAAAAGAAAGGGTATCATAGCCCAAGAAGGCTGTCTAGGTAAAAGAATACCACCCCAACCAACATCAGAAACCAAGAAGACCCTGTCTGCATCATCTGTATTGCAGAGAGCAGGCACACCTTGGTATGCCACTGTCCACATCCGCATGAGGAGATGTGTGAATTTAGTAGCAAAAATCTCCAGTCTGACTAACAACATAAGAAAGAAGTAGTTTAAAGAGGTTTTTTGTTTTGTTGTGAAGTCTAATTCTGGGGTTATTTGCTGCATTCAGAGGGCTGGAGTTCCATTACCAGCACCCACATCCAGTCACTCACAAATGCCTGCTGCAATTCTGGCCCAGGTCATTCAATACCTTCTATAGGTCTCCATGGGAACACCATTATGTATTCATGCATACACACAGAATCATAAATTAAAAAGAATTGTTTAAGAATATAATTTTAATATAAAGGGATTCCTTATAAAGACAAAATTAAAACTCTAAAGAAAATGATTGCTAAATTTAAATAGTGATGAGCTCTTCTACAATAAAAGAATCACATTAAACAGAGAACAAAATCAACAGGATACAAGAAAACACTACATATAGTTAAAAAGGAACTACTAGACATTAGCATATAAAAAATGATAGAAAAAGTATTGGAAAGATGGAAATAAAAATGCAAAGGGAATGGGTAATGTTTGGGGACAGGCAGCATAAAATAATCTTATCTTTCCACCCAGGTGGTGTTGTCAAGGAGGCAGAGGCAGGTGGATCTCTGAGTTTAAGGCAAGCCTGGTTTACAGAGTGAGTTTAAGGATAGCCAGGGCTACACAGAGAACCCTTCTCTCAACACCCCGCAACCTCCCCACCCTATCTTCCCTATCTGAATACAACAGTAAATGTGTGTGAGGAAAGCAGGGCAGACAAACAGCTAAACAAGGTGTGGGCTTGATATGAGAGATAGATATGAGAATGAGACTGCAGAGGAGAAAGAAGTATGATAAAGCATTAAAATCCCTTTTTATTACTGGCAGATGTAACTCACATATATAGTTGAGGGTTTGCTAATATTTTACCTTCAAATTACATAATCATAGGTGCTAACTGCCAACTCCCTTCTCTGGGGATAGGATAGCAGGAATCAGAGAAACTTTCTGCCTTTAGGCAGAAACTTTAGGCAGCTCCAGAAACAGCCAACAATGGGCCAAAATGGGCACGACCAAGTCCTCTGCCCAATACAATCCACCAGTTAAACAGTTTCTTTAAAAAAAAAAAAAGTCTTCCAAGTCAAATCCAAGATCTTCCTGCTTCTGCCTTTAGAATGCTGAAATTCCAAAAATGTTCCACCAATGCACACCTGCCAGAACATTTATTAAAGAATGGAGCTGGTTAACATATAAGACAGGCTTACATTTCTTCTGCATGGTACCATTTTTTTTTTTTTTTTTTTTTTATGAATCACAACAATGTACTCTCACTTTGAATAGTGTATTTATTGATCTAAGTCACTCTGTGGAACTATCTACAATTGATGCAGCTATGTGGGAAGTTAATCCTTGAAAAGTATTTCTGAGATTGCTAGGTGAAGGCATTGCTTAGTGCAATTTTTCTCCAAAGCATTGCTTTTTTGCAAGCTGACTTAAAAAAATCTATATTTTCTAGATGATTTCAGGTAATAATGGGTCAAGTTATTGGCAAAAGGCAGAGAAGGGTTTGTGATTTGTGAGCATAGGTCTTCAAGAAACCCAGACTCACTGATTTTCATGTGCAAACTCACTTACTTTCTTATTACAAATACGTGGTTTAAAAAAATAAAAAACTTAATAGACTCTTCCATCATGCTATGCATTATAGAAAATGTATGTATGTGTGTGTGCGTGCATACACACACACACACACACACACACACACACACACACACAAACACTGTCTGATAAATTCATCTATAGCACCCAATTTCCTTTTAAACTAGTCAATTTCTCCTTCGTTTCTTGTGTATACTGGAATTATTAGTCCCACCTGACCACTTACCATGAGAGGAAGTCCTTTCAGTAGAGGAGAGAGAAAAATTAGAGGCACCCCTCAGGCTTGTCTCATTCTGTTGTCCTATCAAACAAATATAGGAAAGATAGAAATCTAACTAGGAAACTGATACCTCAAAGTCCCCTATTCACCTCTGTGAAATGTGGCCTGACTATGAAATCAGGTGAGTTTAGATAAAGAATGCAGATTGCTTTATTTTAAGTACCATTAGTGCTAAGACAAAAAAGTAGACAAAATAAAACATGTCATCTACTTTTCTGGAATTAATTTTAATGCTGGTGTGTAGCCAAGTGTAATTACTGAAGAAGGGATGTATCTCCCACATTAGCAACAAGAGTGCTACATAGAACAATGCCTGGAACTGCTATTAAACATCTCAACAACATGTACCTTCAAACAGACTAAGTAATCAATAAGGTGACAGATATCAGGACCAAGAAAAAAATTATTGAAAATATTCAAATAACCTTAGTAGATGAATAAAATGTACTCAAATCAAACTAACAGAAGCCAACTAGGCAGTAAGTCAGTGCAGAAAAAGAAAGAGCAGAGTTAGAAGTCCAAGGAGGGATCAAGAGGGTTAGGGTTAGGGTTAGGGATCAAGGGATCTGAGAAGAACATGAAGCCAGCAGAACAGTGGCCTTTTCTCAATATTAAGGGACAAAGCAAAAGTCTCTTACCTTGTGGTTTAAAACCAGAAATGATTAAGACCAGTGTAACCTGGTAACTAGGTTGGATAAACAAATCAGAGAAAGCATCGAGTTACTAGGACCATGTTTATAGAAAATGTACAACTTGAGAAGACGACAAAGAACAAAGAAAGCAAACATATTCCCAGGTGAATAAGTTTCTCTAAAAGGCAGGGCAGTAAGAAATCAGAAAGCGTGGGGAGCCATCTATCTCCATTCAACATTTTGTGGGCCAAATAATCTGCCCTGAGAGAAGCCAGCTTACCCGGACACAGAAAGATGTTTAGTAGGTGTCAGTAATACTCTTATTTTGACAGCTAAAAGTATCTCTAGATATTTAAAGGAAAGAGGCAAATCATCTCCCAGTTAGAAACATTTCAGCTTAAAAAAAAAAAAAAACCAAAAAACTAATTTTAGGTAACCTCTTCCTCTCAGAGGTGATGCTTGTACTAACCATTTTCTTAGTAATTTAGTAAGAATAATACCAGACCACCAGAATCAAGACTATTTCTACTTCTGGTTTTAAGGTAATATATCAAACAATCTGGCAATTTTTTCAGATCTCTTATGTCATGAAGTGACAAAAAAGCATTTAAGATTCTCTACAGTTTTGCATTTTGTTTCTTAGCCTAGTCCGTTAGCTTCTTCACAACAGAGTGCCCATTTGCATGCTTTGCATTAATATCTTGCTCAAAATAGAAGCGGTTGCAGTTTGAAAATATTTAATATTCAATAAAAGTAGCTGTATTTCATTTAAAAATACTTTTTAAATTCAGGTATTGAAAAAGTATGTATTTACTCGTGTGTGATTATGTGTGTGTATGTGCACATGTGAACATCCTATCCTCCCTCCCTGTGTCTCTCTCTCTCTGTGCATGTGTAGGCATATATGACAGGATGCACATTTATATTTTTTTAGTTTTAAAAGTAGCCAGGTGTTAAAATAAATACTCTTTCCTATATCATGAACTTCAAACTCAAAATGGACCAGCTCTAATTGCCTCCTTTATCTTACCTCTGCAGAGTTTGCTTCAATAACTCTGCTGTGCTATGAGTGTACATGCTTTCTACAACAATGATTGTCAATAGATGATGCACATGTAAAGGTAGTGTGTGTTTCCAAATCTGAGGTGGGAGCACATTCACAGCCCTTAATTTATCTGTGCACAATATTAAACTGAGCGTATCCTATGTGTAAGACAAAGTATTAAGATTAAAGGTTGAAGACAGATTTGGTCATTGCCCACGGGGAGCATATACTTTTAGTGACTGAGACATGTAAGGGAAATGAACAAAAAAATAAGTAGCACAAAGGAAGTTACCACAAATCTATTCACAAGGTATGAAAATAGAAGAGAGTTGCTAAAGAAGTATGACCCTTGGAAGATGGGAGTAGTGAGTGGCATGCTACTACTTAATTCCAGTACCTGGGAGAAAAAGGCTAGTTTTGTTTATAGTGTGTTCCAGCATAACCAAGGCTACATACAGAGACCATGTCCCAAAACACCAATAATAATTATAGTAATAACAAAAATATAAAATTTATAAGTTTTATAAAATGGGTGAGGCTTGTTAGGCAGGCTGAAGGGCAGGGCAATCTAGGGAAGGGTAGTACTGTGAATTTAGAATAAGCCAGGAAGCTGGATTTGCTGTTCTTTCATGAACCCAAGGACAGTCGACTGAAGATTTAATTTCTCTCATGTGGCTCTGAAAAGCCTTAAGACTCATATTGTACAGTGAAACAATAAAATCAAGGAAGACTTAAGATATATTTGGAAGCTTTGAATTTTAACTCCTAGTAATTAAGTCTTTAATAATGTTCTCTGGAATGCAAATTTTAAAAAAATCATCATACTAAAGCACATTCCAACCCTTAGACTCTGAAACAAGATCTGTATCAAAAAGTAAATATATAACTCAAGGTAGGAAAACCTGTAGTACTGCTTTTCTGTTATTTTAATGAGTTTATACTAGATTATACTCAAAAACCAAGTTAGGAAACAGGCAAGTGATTTTTTTCTTTCATTGAAAAATACTTTTAATCTATGGTCATGCTATTAGGAATAATTTTATTCATATGTATGTTTCTGTAGCTGAATAATAATGTAAGTTTTCTTCTAGTTCTCTGATTTAAACAATCTCAGGTTCTTAGTTAGTTTAGCATTGTCAAGTATTGGTTCCATCTCATGGAGTGAGCATTAAATACAATGAATAAAGTAGTTGGCTCTTCTCATAACATTTATGCCACTAGCATAACAGTATATCCTGTAGTCATATTGCTACTGTAGGACTCAACACAGCTTCTAGGGAACTTCAGAAACACAAATGGTTGGGGAGCATTATATGAGGAAATCATGGGAGTTTAAATGCTTAATTTGATGAGATATCAAGGTTTCCAAAGATTTTTTTTTATAACAGTAGGAAATAAATAGAACTCTAATTTGCTAACAGTCTACTGAATTAGGAGATTAATATAGGTAGCTTTGTTATGAAATTGTTAAAAATTTGAATCTAGAAGACTGGCACATCTACTAAAAGGATAAAAATGGAAAGCTCATAAAATCTTCTGAAAGACTAGTGCTAATTATGAATGAATAACTTATCAACAAAAGTTCTGTGTCTCTTTTAAATTTATAAGTTACAGAATTTAAATCTCAGTCAATATTTAAGAGAATTAATTTTGTGGGTATAAGGCTAGCATGACCAGTATATTATTATATCTGACTCACTAAGAAATAGAAAATTAAGTGTGGCTGATGATAAATGTGATGATGAATGTCACAGAGGTATTCCTATATTTTTGGATAAAAAGATTAAGAAATAGACACATGAAACTAAGAAAGGTGTTCATTAGTTTTACTAAAGCAGCTATCAAGTAATGGGGGAGAGAAATGTAGCTATTTTATTTTTCAACACATAATGTCTGTTAAAATAGAAGTACAAGAAAAAACAAGTATATGTATTTTTTAAAAAAATGATGTCACAATAAACATCTCAAATTTTGGTGGCTGTGTAAAATGAAATGAATTAGAATATTCTTGCACTAATAATGCTAAATATTCTTATAGGTAGTAATTATTCTGATTTTAAAATAATGCATCAAGACTACGTATACTGTAGTCTAGAGGATATTGTCTTAAAATTTCTGTTCATACCTAAGTTGTATTTTTGTTTCAGAATATAACACACGAATTAAGAAATACAAATGACTAAATTATCTTTTTGCAAAATTATAAGTGAATGTATATATCAGTGTATTGTAAGATTAAGAATGTTCGCAATAAATAGGAGACAACTATCTCAGAAACAAAAGAAAAATACTTTTTTTCATACAATACACCCTGATTAGTTCCCTCTCTCTGCTCCTCCCATTTCCTCCCTATCTACACTCCACCTGATCTACCTTCTGTCTCTCAACAGAAAATAAACAGGCACCTAAAGATTAATGATAAAATAAAACAAACAAACAAAAACAAGTAACATTGGAACAAGACAAAACAAAGAGAAGGAAAAAAGTGTAAGAAAATGCACAAAGCTATAGATGCAGAGATCCATTCGTTTGCACACAGAGAAATCCCACAAAACACACAAAGACAGAAGTTAAAATATATATGCAAAGACCATAGTATAAAAGAGAGAAGATAATTTTTTTTTGATGTGTGTGTGTGTGTGTGTGTGTGGAGCCCCTGACACTTTATGAGACAAGAAACCTCCAAGATGCATTCATTTTCTGTTGGCCATCAACTGGGCATGCAGCCTACCTTAAGAGTAGTGTGTTTTCAGTGAGATTCCCTTGGAGAAAACTATATCTTCATTTGTAAGTGGTTACTAACTGGAAGTATCTTCTGCATTATTTCTAAGTGGTTAGTAACTGGGAGATATCCTTCAGCTCTAGGATCCCATCTGGTGCAGAACTTTGCTATGCATGCTTGGGCAAGAAATATCACCTCTTGGATACAAAGGTTTGGCTTTTTCTTTAATATTTAAGTGGGCTACAATGAGACGACTAGAAAGACAAAATATAATGTGGGCTGATTTATGCAAGTATTTCTCAGGTATTTGGTAACAGCAGTGAGAAATCTAACTAATAATTCAATACATATCTAAAGAATGGAGATGAAGACCATCTTGGATTTCACTGTTCAGGCTGGAAGAGACTGAGTTCCAAAAAAATGTCAGTGAAGTTGAAACCATCATACCAAATGTTTAAAATCAGTCTGGAGAAAACCTGTAATCAAAAACTAAAACTTCAAAATGAGTGGCTAGAACCATATTATAGCATATTCAAGTTTAAAATAATTCTATTTTATAGGGTTATAAAAAAATAGATGGGTCAGAAAAACAGAGAAGCAGGGAGAAAAGATTCTGTAGAAATCATATGTGGCCCATATAACCTTAAGTATTTATTTACTCACCTTTTTTATTTTATTTTTTAAGAACCAAACCAAAACAAACCAAACAAAATACCCTCAGAGTTTCTATGTGTAGCCCTGGCTGTCTTGGAACTCACTCTGTGGACCAAGATAGCCACAAACTCAAGACATGGGTCTGCCTCTGCCTGACTTGCTAGTATGTGGTGTGTGTGACTGTCTCTGGCTCTGAAGTATTTATCACGGGGTCCTTTACAGAAAGAGTCTGCTGACCTTTGCTTACCAGGAAAACAGCTTGCGAAGGGTGAGATAACAGAGCAGCATCCACACTCCTGTGAGCCAATTTTGAAGTTTAGTTGAAACTTCTTTATAAAGACAGTATTAGTATAATATCCATTTCTCCTTCAAAAACTTGTGAAACATTTTAAGGTAAACTGATAAAGGATGTTAAACACTTTATTTCCCAGTAATTCTTCTGAGTGGAGAAGCCAGATTTATTACTTATAAAATACAGGTCATGGTTCTCCTATGAATACCTATGGATTCACCCTCTATAACAAAAATCCATTCCGTCCTCAGAACAAATTGTCTTGTGTTCCCTGCCTTTCAGAAGCACTGGAGACTGAAAGTCAGGAGTAACCCCCAACCATCCCAAATGTGCTATTTATGAACTACTGAGAATATGAACTCTATCTCCTACTAACAAAGGCTGAAAAGTTTTGGGGGAAAAAAAAAATAGACCTTACCTCCCAAGTGAACCAAAAAATAGCTAAATAAATCGTTATATTGCCAAGTTATTTATTGGTTTTTCCCTTTCCTTTGGAGTTATATGGTTTAAATACCCTACATTCTTTTTACGAAACTACTCTGGGGGGGGGGGATGCAACACCATTTCAGGCTCATGACTTTAATAGAATGTCCAGAGATTATAAATGAAGTTACAAAAAGGTGATGTTTGTTTGGGCATGAATATAAAATTCTATCAGTTTTATTTTGATAAGCAAATTAACTTACATTATGTTCTACTTAGAGTGAGCGTGAGTCAGTCAGTCAGGCAAGGAAGTACTTCTCTCCTGACAGAGTCCTAGGAAAAGATGTCATGATTCTTGTCCAGCAATGCATGCTAGCTTAAAAAAAAACAAAAAAACAAAAAAACAAAAAAAACTGTCTACAACATGTTCATTTGTTTTGGTTTCTTATTGAGCTGTATACCATGGGATAGTAAACACAAATGATACATATAAAAAAATTGGTGTGTGTGCATACAAAGTTATGACACTATCATCTCCCTTTGTTCCTCAACGACACATCTTTTAATGAGTATAAGCTCTGCTGTCCAACCTGGGAGAAGCTATCTGCAAAAATGCACAGAAGTACAGGAGCATGAGTGGAGTGCTGGCCTCTACACTTGCAGCACTACTTTTCTAGAATTCTTACTGCAAATAAAGTATGTCAGTCATGTTATATCCTTGCAAGATGTAATTTACCCTTCTTCATTATTTTTTGAAATATAGTCTTGTTCTGTAGCACAGGCTGTCCTCAAAGTTAGAATACTTTTCTGTCTCAGCTTCTTGGGTGCTAGGATTTAGATCTATGTCATGACTTCTGGCTGTAAATTATATTAGTTACTTTCCTATTGTGGTGGTAAAACACCATAGACTGGGGCAATTTAAAACAGAAAGGATTTATCTGGGCTTACAGTTACAGATGATAGGATCTATCACCATAGTGGTGGATAAGTGTGGCAACAGGCAGACATGACAATTGGAAAGACAGGCTGAGAGATCACATCTTGATTTGCAAGTAGGAAGCAGAAAAAGAAACGTGATGGGAGAAGGGATGGAACATGGCTTTTGAAAACATCAACTGCGAACCAAGTATTCAAATGTTTGAGGCTAAGGAATATCTCATTCAAACCCTCACAACTGTCCTCTGTAATATTTTAAGAGATAAGCATGCAGGCATACTACATATACAATCTGAGCACTCAGAAGCTGAGGCAGAAGAACAGCAAGTTTGCTGCTAGTTGGACTATGTATTAGGTTCTACGTCATCCTAGGATACAGGAAGACTACTCTCAACAGTGTTTTCTGAGAAAACGTAAACTTAGGTAATTTATTCACAAGCAAACCCGTCTTAACCCTAAGTACACAAAACAAACCTAGAATCTACAGCATCTATTTAGATGAAATAAAATTATTTTGAACATCAAACTGTGGAGAATAAACAGGTTATTCTTTTTTAAAAAAGTGAGCACCTACTCTTCCTGTTTCATCTTTTTCATTATATTAAAAAAAAAAGCTATGACTATCAGCACTAATTTCAAGTTTTATGAAAAGATCTTTTACTGATTTGTAATAAACTATGTTTCTCTGAAGTTGAGTTGGTTTATTCTTCTTTCTTCATTTGACTTTAAACTTGCAAAGCTTTCGAGTATGGTTAAAGCTAAATCAAGTTCCCACATGAAATATTAATGCTCTCATTTCTTACTGGTGGGCATGTTTTATTCCAACAAGCACCAACATGCTATCATTACTGCAGCTCATTCCTGTTAGGGAAATGAGAGATTTAGGAAAAGTTAAAAGCATGCTCCTCTTCCCCACCAGGCAAGAGGCAGTAAATATAGCAGATGTTAGGCCACAGGAACCTTCCATTTCCATGGAAGTGCAGACTGGCTTTTGATCTTGGCTGCTGAGATGTTCTTCCATCCGTAGTACAGAATGTTACAATTATAGATAGATATCAATCTCACATACATGTGATGGATGGAGAAACTTAAGTACAAAGATGTCCCTATGGTCATAAAAGGTAGAGCTACAATGCTATCATTATGGCGATCTTGAGAACTTATCGTTTCAGCTTGACCAAGACTCATTGCATGATCTCATTTAAACCTAACTATGTACTCATTAGACAGACAGGTGGTAATAGGAGATAATCGCAGCATAAGTAAACGACCATTACATAAGCTATGAGATATCTCCTCAAATAACTAAGAGCTGGAAAAGGAGTGAAAAAAGAAATTCAATTTTAAGAGAAAAAGATTAAGTAAATTATCTTTATTTTTAGAAGACGACATTCTTCTGGTCAAAACTTGAGAAAAATAAATCTGATCAGTGCAGTGCCACCAGTCAAAAGAGTTGGTGTTTTTTTGTTTTGTTTGTTTTTGTTTTATTTTTTTTTGCATTACTTGTTCTTTTAAAATGCACTCAACAGTTCAATGAATCACTTTCCCATCAAAATTCATTTTACTATCTTCTCTGTTAGGATTGTCAAAAACTCAGGTAACGGCCTGCCAAAGAGATCCAGGGTCATTTGATTTGTTCTTTGCAGATTAAATCTGACAAAAATGAAGCCTCTTTATAGTGTTTACATTTTCTAACTAATTACACAAGTATCTTCAAATCACTTACCTTGCCTTATATATAAGCAATGCTTTTTGAGTTTCATAAAAATAAAGACACACCCATTTATTTGTGTGGTTATAAAGTTACAAGCATCAAAAACTCCTTTTAAAAAACATTAATTCAAGATCCAGTTTCCTGCATTAAGTAAAAGTCTTCCCAATGACTGGGAAGTCTTCTCAGAATACCACAAGAATCACTAGTTCAAAGGCACATCAACTGCAGATTAGGGAAAGAAGGTAATTAGTGCCTGCAGCTTTGTTTAGGGTTCTCACTGCCAAGAACTTCGGTCAGAGCATATGCAACCAGTCACTGCACATTATAATTAGAAGAGGGAACGGATGCAACCTTATATTATGATTACTAAAAACAGTGCCATAACTGATGAAAGAAACTCACGAACTTTCCCACCAAATCACCTTCCAGCTTTGTTTCTTTGTAAATACTTTTCTAAACATCCTTTAGGAGAATATTTCGTGGATATTTTGAGTTTTTTGCTCACCCACTGTTCAATATTGAACACCTAGGACACATATGAAGCAAGGACTTGTAACCTAAAAAAAAAACTTGGCATCAGTAAGACTGATGTGTTAGATTGGGAATGGTAAGCATTAAGGCATAATTATTTGCTGTGTCTGACACTTCAGATTTTAAAACACAGAAAAAAATGTAACAGATACAATTTAAACTGACTTCTCAAGTTTCAGCTTGGTCTTTATTACTTATGATTCAGCTGATCTTTGAAATACTCTATTTAATTGGCACCAGCGGTTCAGAAACCCTTTCCCTATCCTCAAACTGCATCCTTCAAAGTCAGCTGAGGGCATCCTGTGTTGACTTATTTTATCAAAGGCAAGACAGCCCAAATAACATGATAGAGTTAGAGCAGCAAGTGGCAGAGCTGTGCCTCAATTCAGGTATGCCTTGTAAGCCAATTGTTTTACAAACGATGCCATGATGACCAATTAATTATAAATAAAGTTTGTTATTTTGTATTCATTTTAAGACAGACTTACTATTAAACACATGAGCATCTAAAATTCTAGATGTTTTTATGTTTATTAGAGAACTATAAATCTGAAAGACTCATGCAAATACAAGTCAGTTTAAAGCTACTAGTGGTCCACCTCCCTCCTTTCTATTTTTTTTAGGACTATCAACAGATACTGCATAGTTTAACCTTTTGAAACATTTGGTACTGTCAACATTCTTCTCTAAGACATATTATCTGTATTTCTGATAGTCAGCTCACACCGGAGTGAATGCGTAATGTTAAAAAGTTGTGGTAAGAGACATAGCTTAACAGTTAAGAGAGTTTGCTGTGCAAGCATGAGGAACAGAATTGTCCCAATATATACACAATAAGGTCCCACGCACACCTTACACATCTGCACATGGAAGGGGATGGGGACAGCACCAGACAACAGGAAGCCAAGTGCTTGTTGGCTCTCAAGACTAATTTAAAAAAACAAAAAGGCAAGATTCAGGTTCGGACAGATTCTGCCTCAGAAGATAGAGGAGGCTATTGGACATCCTCCTTTGGCCTCTGTACATGGTATTCCATATCCTACCCACCTCGGCATCATACTCAGATGTAGCCTTAAAGAAATGAAGGGGGGAGAGATGGAGGGAGGAAGGTTGGTTGGTTGATTACAAATAACTTACAAAATACTTCTTATAGTTAAAGTATTTAGTCTTCTTTCCACATAGGAGATTTTGCAAGTACCTAAAGATGAAAATTCACAAGTTTCTTACAGGTCTCCTTTATCATACACTAAGCCTCTCAAAATACTTCCTGTTTGACTCTGCCTAGGAATCCTTTCTTCAGATGTTTTCTCCCTTCTAGAAATCAGGGTAAAGATGCTATTTCTCTTTCCCACTTGAATCCTAATGACTTTCATTTGGATTTACTCTGAGCTGCTAGTGTTTCCTTTAAAATCAGAGATGAAATGTAAGTTGACCAACATGTCATCCAGGAGACATTACATATTACACAATCACTCAAATTCATCCTCTTGTTTTTATTTAGCTTCTTGTTTTTGGCTTTTAAATTAACTACTAATGGCTACCTTTAGCCTTTCGCTTCTAGCTCTTTTAGTTTAGTACAAACTAAATTATTTTAATAAGATGTGAGTTTAGTTCAGAAATTATTTTCACATGGCCTACTAAATTCTGAACCGTTTCACAAAGTGATTTCAGTTTATTTCCCAGCTTTATCTGCTATTAATATAGTAATAAATCTGACCCACAAAACTCAGAATATACATTATTCTATATACACACATTTCTTGCTTTCATAATAGTGTGACAACCTTTTTTCTCTTTTTTTAACTTACCACCATCTAGTAGGTACTATGCTAGTAGACAACATAATAAATTAGGTTACACCATTCAAAAATAAATAAGTGATTCACTTTGGGTGAGTAGAAACCTGCCCCATGACCATCAACTTTTCTACAGGTAGATACAATGCCTTTTCCTGAAAATACAAATGATACAACCAACTATGAACAACTACTGGCATTATCAGTTCATGGCAATTACATACTCTTGTTTGCTAGCTTCTTAAAAAGTTACTTAATTTAACTTCTTTGGGAAGCTCATAGTTGTCTAAAAAAGTAAGGTTGAGTGCTTTATATAGGCATCAAATCATTTTACATTGCTTCTAAGCTTCAAGATTTTGATAACTGCTCTCTCATTTACACTGTTCTACTTTTTTATTTTCTGTGTATGTGGGTGGTGACAGTAGTATTAGTAGGGATAGACCTCACAGCCTAGGCAAGTAATCTATTTAACTACAGCACTGGCTCTTGACTTCTGACATATGACTGTGCTCACAGTTGACCAGATCAGAAGGCTGAAGCTCCAGACATCTTGCTCTCTTCTGTACCTTGTCTTCTGTCTTAGTCAGGGTTTCTATTGTTGTGAAGAGACACCATGACCATGGCAACTCTTTAAAGAGAAACATTTAATTAGGGTGGCTTGCTTACAATTTAGAGATTCAGTCCCTTATCATCATGGTGGGGAGCATGGCAGCATGCAGGCAGATAAGGTGCTGGAGAGACAGCTGAGAGTCCTATATCTTGCAGGCAACAGGAAATCAACTGAGACACTGGTCTGTACCCAGAGCATAGGGAACCTCAAAGCCCACTCCCACAGTGACACACTTCATCCAACAAGGTCATATCCACTCCAACAAAGCCATATCTCCTTATAGTGTCACTCCCTGTGATATTATGGGGGCTAATTACAAACTACCACATCCTCACCATCTGCACCTCCTAGCCTAACATCTTCCAACCTTTCATTTACCTTACTGAGCTCCCTCACAAGTTTGTTCTATCTACCTGAGAGCTCTTGTTGCTTCTTTGCTGCCTTTCTTTCAGAAAGGATTTGATCTTGATTAGCCTGCTACGTTTTTTATCTCAATGAAACTATGAAGCACTTTCTTCATCTCTGAGCACTTGGAACAAAGTCTTGTAATCTACACGTATCATGCTGATAAATATACTGACTGACTTTTTTCTTTATAATCTATAAACAGTGTACCTTGTAAGCAATAGTTCATGGCTGAAATCACTATGTGACTTCAACTTGATAAGACTGTAGCTATTACAACACTTTCCTGTAAAACTGTGCCTATTTACCAAAGCTAGAATTGAGGGAGAAATATGTATACTGAAATAACCAGAAAAAATTAAAAGAAATACCTCTAATAGTGTATAGTAAAATGACTGAACGTGGAAATATAGAGAGTTAAAAAGCTGTAGATAAGAGCCAAATTACTTCTGGCTATCTATCTTTAGTTTCTTAATGAAGGCCAATCATTTTCCGCTTCTGTGTCTGACTTAACATTCTAGCGACTATTAAAACCTATAAAATGTATTCTTAGCAGAACTTAAGCTTTTGCCAATCTAAAGCTAAGAATGCCATCATATAACACCTGAATCTATAGAGTTCGCTCAGATATAATCACCATACCTATGGTCCATACCTATGTATTTGGTAACTGCCTAGTTTTATGACTTTGTTATGTAACTAATAAATCTCATATAACCATTCTCACAGCCGAACATGCTTTTGGGCAACCTGAATTTCTGTACCTGGGCCATGGTTACTAATACCTGGTTCAAATATACATTGTACTTACTCCCTTTGAAGTCAAGGCTGTTCTGTACTGATAATTGGGATTTTATGAGTAATATTTTTAGTAGTTCCAAATACACTGGAACATCGATTGAAAGCTTATAAAACTTAAAAACAAAACAAAAATCACCTACTAACAAATTATTTGTAAATCTGTAAGAACTATTTTCTCAGAGTTGTGGAACAGCTATCAGTAAATGGCAAGTAAATTAGCTTCTTACTGGAGAGTCAATCAAGTCTCTGGACTCTGAAAGCACTCTGTCAGAGCGACCCTTCTTCTCACAGGCAATACACAGTATGTTGAAGCAGGGAGCAACTGAAACCGGAAGGGCTAAACGGGGTTTCTAAAGTTTCTTTTAACATTATTGTGTACTTTAATGGTAGAAAATAGATCTCTGAAATCTCTACCTTTGTTATTTCAGCAGCTGAATTTAAACTCTGTTTTCCTATAGGGATCTGGCTCTGTGTGCTGCAGTGCTGAGCCATTTTGGCATTCTTCCTCACTGACTTCCTTCCTGAGTGTGGCAGACAGCTTATAGCAGGCAATTCTTTCTTTAGGAGGTTTACTATCCTAAAACGTTGTGTCTATGTTTTCTTCCATGATACAACAGTTGTTGTATTTATATTGTACTCCTGTACTCTATTTCTTGACACAGCCATCTTTGGGATGCTACTATACAATAGTTACTACCACACCTTGAATTTGAAGATGAAAAGCTGAAAGAGTATTTTATTCATTCCTGTTATCATATAACATGACAGTTAAGATTACCGCAGTAAACTTGTGTTTTTATAGTATGCTTATATAAAATTGTATCAAGATCCAAGACTGGTCTTTTAAAGAGACTTCCCAAACTGAAATGTCAAAAGTTGACAGATATGGAGATAGAGGACAGAAATTAATCTAAGATGCAGGTTAGTCATTTTCTTTGCCAAAGTGGGGTTTTAGACAAGCCCTTTCATCTTCTCATCTTTTCAAAGCTGTAATTGTCACATTCATGTAAAAATAAGGATTCAGACTGGCAGCAATTTCATCCTGTTCTTTGCTGTAACATGCCAGCAACATCACCCATCATCACTGCAGTTCAGTTACTTCGCTAGCAGTGCTGCAATGGGACTGGTTTGTGTGTCTATGAAGTCTCCAGTTGACCTGATAAATCTAGAAGAGTGAATGCCTCTGGGGGCTGGGGGCTATTCCAAAGCCTCACTGTTTCCACTGCTGGGGAATACTTCTGGTCCAGTTTCTGTGACTGACAGAGAAGGACTTTGAAACAACATACTTCACTGCTTACAATGAATAAATGGGCTTTTCTCTTTTATAGATGTGTAGTGTTTACTTTCACTTGATAATAAAGGAAGCTGTCCTTTTTAGTAAAAACTACATAGCCTGTGATGTTGGAAGGTTTGAGCTTGACTGGGGATTACTTTTATGTTAGAAGGATGTGCATGAGTAATACTTTGTTATATAAATCAAGAATTAGAATTCTTTTCAGGATGACCTAATCTTAACAGCAGCTTGAGAAAACAATGAGTTCATTACAATGCCCATCAAGCAGGAAAAGTAGAATTCTTTCTAATAAAAAGAAGGCTCTTGTAAAAAGTTCTTTATTCCTTTTCTCCAATACATTCTTTCATAGGAAGGAGTTCACCTTTTATTGTAACATGTCCTTTTAAAATCTTGGATTCTAAAAAGTATAGCTAGTAACAACACTGCACGGCTAAGTTCAGAAAAGAAAACCCTACACACTTTTCCTGGGATCTGAAGTCTACTCAAGAGCTTCTGCTCTATTAGCTTTTATTTGAAACAGAAAAGACAAAGTTTAGGGTCTCACACATAAGTGGGCCTATGAAGGGTGAGAAGGAATATAGGCAGAGATGATCAGTGTAGAGAAAAAAGATTTCGGCTGTGCAGTGCCCAAGTGCTCAGCCATACCTTCTGATCTCCCTTCCTAAGATCCCTGCCAGAACTTGCTCCCTTAACAACAGCAAGCACCATGTCAGCACCAGGCTCTATATTTTGCTTTTTCTCTTTAGTTTCCACTGTAATCCTAACCCACAATAACCATGTCAGAGTCTAAATGCTATGCTGATGTCAAAGTTCCTCAAGCAAATGCAACTGTCACATCTTTAAACGACTCCCATAAAGTTTCAGAACAGAAAGCCTAGATCAATTCCTTGCCAGAATCTAACAGGAATGGCTTCCAGTCCATTCCCAACAGCCACTGCTTCCTTTCAAATGTCATGAGTGCAGTCTTTCCTACGTGTTTATCTACTGGCCTTCTGGCCTCTTAAGGCCCCACCAGAATTTCCCATTAAGCTCTGATTCTCTACCCAGAAGCTGCAAAACTTTCCAAGTTCGTCTTGAAAAGCAGTTCCAAAGGCCTAAGAACCACATATAAGAAAACATGATGAGTTTAACCACTACTGCCTCATTTCTCTGGTCCTAGTTTCTGTTTTAGTTTTTCTTGTTACTGTGACAAATAACCTTACTGGATACTACAAACAAAAAAACAACAGAAACCAACCTTAGGACAGGAAGAAGTTATTTGCTTATGGTTTCAGAGGGGAGGGCTGGCTACATAGCTATCATGATGTAGAGGAAGGCCAAATGCTTTTAAGAGGAGGTTCCTGGCATGGCACAGATTTTTTCTTTATTTTTTATTTTTCTTATTCAGTCTGCATATTCTGAGTTATGCTTATATACCGAATTGCTATTTCTATAAAAACTTAAGGCATTATTGTCTTAAGTTTGTTCTCTGATCTTATTGGCATCCCAGTGTCAGAAATCTAATGCCATCTTTGTTAAATCACCAACTCTGTTCCAAGTATCACTAATGCTCTAGTTTTCTTGTCTACATTTTGGAGGAGAGATCTCTTGCTTTTATTACTGCTATTTGCCTTTTTTCTGAGTGCACCACTGTAAACAAGTTTATTGCTAATGGCTGATCTGCTTGTTTTTCTTTATTTTGTACTGCCTCATCTGCTATTAAAAAGTGAATGTTTCATTTCTAATTGTGGTTTTGATACCTAATAGTATCTGTCATATGATGATTCCTTTTATCTATGAAATGCCAGCCCTTATCTTATCTTATTGGGTGAATTGGTCAAAAAAGTAACTTTCTCTTTTCAAATATGCCTAAACGCAACCATCACAGTTCATATCCAAAGCATTCCAGGTCCTACCTTATCTTCCCTTTAAAAATGATGGAGATCTGAGCCAGGGGGTTGGTTCAGTGGGAGGAGGTGCTTTGGCACCAAGCCTGATGACCCAGAGTTTGATGTGGGCACTCGCATGGTAGAAATTTGTCCACTGACCCCCACATGTGCTATTGTGGCATGTATGCAACTCAGGCATGTAAATGCCCTCTCTCCCAATAAATAAATGTAACAACAACAAAACAAAATTTAAAGATTCTATTTTACATGGATGCTAGGTTTATTTTATATGTGACTTGCAACTCATTTAAATGAATACTACCAAGATTACTGGCAAAAAGAGAAATATTTAGGACATTTTTTTTCTAAGAGTAGTTTTAGGTTCCATAGTCACATAACTTCCCCCATTATCAGTTTCTCCAGAGAAACCAACTGCTCTTGCAACTGTAGTCTACAGGCTTGGAGAAATGTACAGTGACCCATGTCCAGTGACGACATCATCACACTACTACATATGCTCAGTATGCTCAGCCCCGGAAACTGCTCATTTGCTACTGTTCTCACAATGAGTCTCACTGTGTACTTTAGCTACTCCCATGTATTGTCATGGCTTTACTATCTCTGTTTTAACTAGGGCAAAATGTAAATCATTATTTTTAAGTGTGGCACTATCATAAGCTTTTGCCAAGGCATACTTTTTACAAAAAATTAGGACTGTCAGCCTCCTCTCCCACATTAGGAAAGCACAGTAATCTAGAAAAGGCAAAGCTGCAAGCAATGAGCCAGTTCAGTCACCTCTCATTATTACAGGCAGCCATTTTGGCATAACATACAAAGTATTAATGGCATATACAATACTGAAATTAGATATAGCAGTTGCTCCAATCTGGCCAAAAATCAACTGTGTTGTTTTGTGCTTTATCTGTTTATGAGACATTCACCTTTTCAGCAGATCTGCTTCCAAAACTCATTTTGCAACCACCCACTCTGCACTACTCCCCAGAAAAGTCTCACTGTTGTTTAACTGTTAAAGTGTCTTGCTCTGCTCCATTCTCCAAAAGCTCACAGTTCTGCTGGTCATCATTGTATATATGTAATTTTTATTGGTGTTGAGATAGAATAGTGTGCATATTACTGTTTCTTTATATATGTACATGATTAAATAAATATAAAGGATGTGATTTCCAGCTTTAACACTGCAACTGAAATGGAAGAGCTATACACAGTTATCCTAATGCATTCAGGGGATTTAAGATCACAGTGACAAACCATCTTAACATTTAAAACTGGCTTTGAAAAATTTTTAATTACCTTCTCTTTTCCTTGAATATGTACTTTTTCTTTTATTATTATTAAATATTTATTTATTTATTATGTATATAGTATACAGGAGAGGGTGGTAGATCTCATTATAGATGATTGTGAGGCACCATGTAATTGCTGGGAATTGAACTCTGGACCTCTGAAAGAAGAGTCAATATTCTTAACCTCTAAGCCATTTCTCCAGCCTCCAAATTTATACTTTTTTTTTTTTACACCCCAATTAAGACTTCTTTGTTTTGCTGATTATTTTGTAATAATTCTAAAAAAAATTTTTTAAATGTGAAAAAGCAAATAAATTGGAAAAAAAATTTTAATTTTGGGTGACATGAATACAGATCTTTAAGAGTTTCTACTGGACTGAGCTAGCATTAGACTTAATCACACAATTATACAAATATATTAAAGACTTTAAGAACTACATTAAGAACAAAAAGCACACTGAAATTCATTTAAAAGAAGAGAAAAATGACCTAGAAGCCTAATCTCTGCTGAGTTCTTGCAAAAATAACATGTCTTACTTACTGCTATGGTTAATTTAAAAATTCTATTTTATTTTTGAAACTGTGAAACAAGGTTCAAGAAAACCTTGTTTTCATCAATTAAATCAAAAGTATTATAATACCCCTTATTTCCTTGAAACATTAGTCATATATCAAAAAATATAAAAACTGAAAAGTCTATTTTCACTGTAGCTACTGAGAAAATATAAGTACAAAGAGCAAAGAGCAATTATTCCAGCTTCCAGACCAAACTCCAGATCTCAGGCCTGTCACCTTCCACACCTGCTGGCTACAATCCTGCTGGCTGGATTGTAGAAGCAATAAAGAGGAGGCTATAGGACCAGATCTTCTTCACAAGCAAGCGTTCTGGAAGGCCAGTTTAGTTTCTGAAGATCTAAGAATAAATTTTTCTAAGCTAGATCGTGCATACTTCACGCAGGAAGCATCCTCACTTAAACAAGTTAAACTGTCAGAGTGAAGGTAATAAAGGCATGAAATTAACACAAATACTAGTAGTAAAACAACAAGTTTATTCCATAAGACCTTGGAATTAATAGATAAAAGAAAAAAATTGGTTCAGAATAAAAGAAAGCCTGAAGCTAAAATAGTGTCAAGGGCATCCTGACAGACACTCCTCATAGAACAGCATTATATGATAGTCCGGGCTGTCTCAGCTGCTCCCAATCATGCCTGAACAAATGGCATCCATTTCCAAACCTGTGCTATTCAATTTGGGGTCTCAAGATGAGGTAACTGAACCCTTTATTCTTAATAAACATTTTTGATGTAGTTTCCTCTTAAAAAAAAAAATGTTTCATGCAGCCCAGGCTGCCCTTACATAGCCTGACCTTGAACATCTCCCCAGTACTAGAGTAACAGAAATGCACTACCACATGATTTGGGAGGTATTAGAGACAAAAATCAGCGATTCACAAATACCAGGTAAGCATTTTCTCAACTAAACTACATTTCCAACAATTTATGTTTCTTTAATTGAAGAGAACTCTTAGTGATTAACTGACATCTCAATGAAATAGAACAGTTGGGCCCTAATTAAAGTGACACAGAAAATCTCCACCATGACCGGATGACAGAGGACAGATCAAACAACCTATGTTCTCTAGTCTGTTCTTTTCTCAACTTATGAGGGCTTTTTTTATTTGCTTGCATCAATTATTAAAGGGACAGCTTAATTTGAGATCTGTAACTATGCATATTTTTACTGTTAGTAGCTGAAGTGCATTAACATAATTTATGTTATTTCCTCTGACACAGACTCTCCTCAGTTTCACTATCTCTAATATCTAACCAACCTCTTACCCTTCTGTCCCCATGGCAAGTTAAGTCACTTCCTGGCTTCCCTTGCCTCAGAATGCAGCACAGAACTGAGTGTATGCCAGGGAAAGCAGTTATCACCCCTGTGCTATATATAACATGTAAACAAAGCCAATTATACAATTTAATCAAGTTTTGCTGGCCAAGGCAAACCTATCCATTTGAAAGAAAATGTAAGAGTAAATGAAACCAACAGTGAGCTAAACAGTTACAAAGGTATGATCTTTCCAAAATATCTATTCTAGCTTTGTTCAGTATACTAAATCACAGATTTTCACAAAGATTCTCTAAAACAATCAAGGCAATGGATTCTAGTGTGCAGGCTTCCAAATACGAGGTCTGTCATAATTCTAACACAACTCAAATTTGTTAGTGCTTGCTCATTCCCCACACTGACAAACCATGCCTTCTTTAAACTCTTGCTTTTACTGAAAGCACAGTATGAGATTCTGGTACCAATATTCATTTAGGACTTATAGTAAGATGAAAATAATATTTCAGAAATGGGAAATGATATAAAAATATCCCCCATTAGTGGGTATCCTCCTCTGAAGTAATAAGGTAATTGAGCCAAATTAGTAAGTCAAAGTTTAATTTGAGCAAAGCATTCCTGGAGAATTCCCAGGAGAAAAGGAGAAACGAAGATGGAAAAATCTCCAGGGTAAGTCTTGGGAAAGTGGGAGTGACAGAGGGGAAGGGAGAGGGGGAGGAGGTACTCCATCACAGATTCCTTGGGTATCTGGTGCCAGTAGGGCTTCTACTTAAACAGAAAACTGCTCTAAAGGTAAAAAACAAAAAACAAAAAAAACCCTTTAAGTTATAATCATGTTTATTTTGAACTCTGTTGTAAAGAATTTTTTATTTTTTTGGGGGGGTTAGAGGTTTGATTTTGTTTGTGGTGGCTTTTATTTTTTAAAAATGACTTAGACATTTATATTAATTTTATGTTGTTTGGCTTATGTTTTAGGCAAATTGTTAGTTGGCTTTTTAAACTTAATTTATTTTTTTATCAATTCATTTAGTCATGTGGCTGTGTTTTATTTGGGCTAGCTTATTTATTTATCCATTCGCTTATTTATTAATTTATTTATTTATGGATGGTTGGATAGAGTTTGTTTGACTTAGCTATTTTTTGTATTTGAAATTTAATTATTGTTTATTTTTATGGCACTTGAAATACACTTAAATTGTTTTTTATTTATAAAATGATTTTTATCATATATAGATATCTTTATTATATTTTAATCAAAAAGGTTTTAATTTTAATATAGTAAAATTATATATCATAAAGTAGCTATTAAGTAAAAATTGGGCACCAATTATCGCAGGAATTATTTAACTATGATATATCATATAAGAACTAATATTTATTAGACTTGGAACTCCACACAGGGGCATTCAGCTTTCTCCCAGAGAGATCAGGAACAAAACAGGCCATTTGGTCTATATTCCTGGGCTCTATAGAACTTGGCCACACCCCGCTCAGGGGTTGGATCTTCTGAGGTCATTAGGATACACTGAGGTCACTAGCGCTTCTCTCTAAAAGACCAGCATTCCACTACAGAACTCAAATTTCCACACACTTGTACAGCACTATATAGACACTGGCAAACAATCAGATCAGTACACATTACAGATTGTGTGGTAAGTATTGGATATGAAGAAAAGAAAGGCAAGAAAGGAAAAAGAAGAGAACAATCTTGTTACCTAGGTCAGTATGGAACTACCAACAGTTAGAATTAAAAACCCAAGAAAAAAATGTAGAGAGTAAACAGGACTCTTCAATTTTCAGTCTTCCTTGTTGCTAGCTAACTGCTTTCCAGCCTTTTCTACTCAGGCTGGTTAAAAATAATAAAAAAGCTACACACAAAGTTCAGGCAATCAGAAGAAAAAACCCACTGAAGTACTTGTCAAAAACTGAAAAGCTCAAATGGATTTCTGTTATGATGAAGGATCATGCATGTAAACACCAAATACATGGAATTCTAGATCTCAAGACTGTCTGAGCAGCCTGGTATTAGCTATCAAATTATGAAAGAAAAATGTGCTGACAGGTCCCAAAGGAATATTTATAACTCACTAACAGTGATTGCTGTGAAAATAGCTAATTATGCACACTGAAAACTTTCAATAATACTGAGAAAGAAAGTGAAACATAAGATAATTAAAAGTACAATTTAATATTCAAACGTGTACAATCAGGTATGTACCCATGATATTTTCATTTCCCCCATTCCACCTCAGAATCAGTAACTACTATGTCTCATGATTTACTTTGTAAAACAGACTCCAAGCTCACTGATTTACATGAATTGCCCCCATGCAATTCTCCAACACTCATGCCAAGGAGCTATTCTTTTATTTTTACAGATAGTAATCCTCTTCTCACACAAGAGAGGCCAAACTAGAAATCAAATCTAGCTTCAAATGACTGAAAACCCATTTCTAGTGCAGGCTATCTATATTAGGGAGGCGCGGGTAGGAAACAGGGAAGGGGGTACATGGGGGGGCACCAAGTTGGGGAGGAGACTCTATATGAACAAGGAGATAGGGACTATGAGGAAAATTCTCACAGTGATGGCTGGCTGGAGCTCTGGGGAGCTCACTGAATCAAGAACAGCCACCTGGGCACCATCTGGAAAAGGAACTAGACCCTCCAAGGTTAGGCAACTGTCCACAGACATAGGCAGTATGTGCAGCCTCAAGGGGAAGAATCAGACTGTGTTTCTGTGCATGGACTGGCACCTTGGAACCCATTCCTTCCAGAGGAACACCTAACCCAGTCTTGACATTAGGATGAGGAAATCGGACTTGTCTGGAGTGGATGTTGAGCTAATCCACCTGAGGACCTCTTGCCCTTTCTGGGGAGGGGATTAGGGGGTGGGGAGGAGGGAGGCTGAAGGCTGACTGGGAGAGATCAGGAAGGGGAAGGGAGTTGGAAAAAGGAGATACATGGATAAAAAAATAAGACTTTATTCTATAAAAATAAAAAAGACAATATATAAAAAAACAAGCAAAGGAAACTAGGTCATGCTGTGTGCTGTGGAAAGCTATACTGCTCATAATTAGCTTTGGCTATTTAGTTGTTAGGAGGCCATTTCAATAAAGATTGAGCATTACTTGTTCTTTGAGACTACGTGAATGAATAGTCACAAGAATGAAGACTGGCAATTTATAAAGTATATGTTGACATTGCAGTGTAGAAAAAACAATAGTTCCTCAACCCCAACCACCCTCTAAGGAAGTTATGACAGAATAGACTAAGTCATAATCGTATGAGAATCAGTTAAAGGACCATTTACATCATTTCCTGTTGTAGAGCTCCATATGAAGAGAAAGGAAACCAGAATTCTAACAGCAAAATCCACATGAACATGAAGAATTAACATTGCCAACAACAGACGGTAACAGCAGAGTCAATCTGAAAAGAACGTAAGTAAGGACAGTTGACAAGAGGAGGATTCACTCAAATGTGGCCATCTTGAAGCCACAGTACAAATCCTAGCTCGTATACATCACAGACGTAGGACCTGGGGCAACAAAAGCTTGGCCTCTGGGTTTCTTATCTGGAACAGTACTCTCACACTGAATTAAAATCAGATGGTAAAAAGAAAGACATGGATCGAAAGCATTTTCCATGTTTCTATGCTATAGGCTGAAACTAAAACCACAAGAATTACAAACTCTAATAGAAAGGCAGGCCAGGAAGGCTGAAGAGCAGGGTAGACAGAATACTCCTGGCTCTCCTCACATGCTCTTTTCCTATTTTCTTGACCTAGATTGTAAGGCTTTTGCACTTTACTTCAAATAAAAGATTCAAAATTCTAAGTAGACCTTTAAAGCTTAACTATGAGCATGATTGGTAAACATAATAAAAGCACACACGAAGAAATAAGACAAAAAGGATAACTGAAAATTAAAACAGGGAGATGGAAATTATTCATCTTTCAAAAGAAAGTAAAAAACAGAAAAATTTAAAATAAGAGAACGAGCAGAAATAAGTAGTAGTATCTTAGACATATATAGGCAGATACTCTAAATATTAGCGTAACACCAATAAAACTGCAATTACTAGTTTGCAGAAGATACAAGATGCAATTAAATGTCACCTATGGAAGGCGACTGAGATAAAATAACAAAGATGTGATAAAGAAGAATACAAAACATATAACTATGCTAAAATATTGAAAACTGATTTAAAAAAAGAAAACATGGGTAACTATATTAATAATGGGAAAATGAGAATATAGGTAAGAGGACATGCAGTGTGTGACACTTAAGAGGAAGCATCAATGTAAATGAAGCAACATTGATGAAAATGAAAAAAAATAAATCTAGAATCATATTTGACACAATATTCGCTCAGAATGTAGTAGACCAAAAGAAAAATTAAAAATAATCTAGAGGGGCTGGAGAGATGGTTCAGTGGCTAAGAGCACTGACTGTTCCTCTGGAGAACCTGAGTTCGATTCCCACCATCTACATGGCAGCTGACAACTGTCTGTAATTCCAAGATCTCACACCGTTACACAGTTATACATGCAGGCAAAACACAAATTCACATAAAATAAATAAATATTTTTAAAAAAGGGAATCTGGAGGCAAAAAGTGTCACCAAGTAGAGTGACCAATGGCCGTACCCCAATAGAGACACATTGAAAGAATGGAGGAACATTCAATTCCCAAGGGAACAAAGGCATATAAAGAATTCCAAATATTTTAAAATTAAGCAACATATTTCTAAATAATTGGTCAAACACTTGAATTGACTAAAAAATAAAACACATCTAAGGGTGTATGGAATGTAACGACAGTAGTTTCTGAAGTGAAATCTATAGTATTTGAAAAGAAAAGTTCAAAGTCAATAAAGTGTCAGCCACAAAAATGAGAATAAAAGCAAAATATACATAAAGGAAGTAATACAGAAAAATCAGTGATACCACAGCATAGTGTTAAAAGGATTAATAGAAGAAATCTATGACCGAAGATCCTTGAGAAGATGCTCTAATAAAACTGACAACAGGAAAAGACACATACTGCAAATATAAGGAAGGAAAGAAGAGACAACACTACAGACCCCTAAACAATAGGAGCCAATGACAGACAACTCTGGTTATAGCTGATAAGTTAAATGTGGCTAAAATTCCTCAAAAGATACAATTTAACAGAATTTATTTTATAAGAAGAGAAAGATAACCATAATAGTCTATTTTCTACTAACGGCAATAAACCCACAGAAGAAGATAATCTTGTCTCACTGTGCTAAGCAACCATTGTTCTGAGAGAAAACTAAAGTAAGTGTAATAAAAGACAACTATTAAAAAAAAAAAAAAAACCAACCTGAAAAGTGATACAAAATCTTCAGTAAGGGCAAACTGAGTTATAAATACACATATAAATTTACATACATAAAACAATTAAGAAAGATTTGTCCTAAGAAATACTCAGGAATAATTTAACATTTCTACATCAATTAATATTGCCTACTAGTAGACTTTAAAAAAATTCCATAATCACCTGACACTTATAAAGCAGCATTTGACAAAATTCAAAATTCACTTAGGATTTAAAACTCAGCAAACCAGGAGTATTCTGAAACAGCAGAACCAACACCATCCTGACAACAGCCCTCCATATGGAGGCATCTGGTGGCCAGGAGCTGAACTCTAAACCCCGAAAATATGCTGTAACAACAGAGTTTAAAGCAAACATCTCAGGCACAGTTAAACAAGGTGCATGGTAGTAAAATTTAACAAGAGTCAGATGCCTCTGCAGATATCCTATAGCCTGTCATAAATCCTGTCAATATTCCTGCAGACATCCTGCCAACCATTAGCTGCTTCGCACCTACAGCCTGACCAATAATTTCAAAAAATTACCTCACTCTATGTCCCCTTATCTAATCCTAGAATGCCAAGACCTACAGCTCCTTTCTTACAGCTTTTTCCTATATAAGCCCCTTGTAATTGGGGCTGGGGGACTTCCTCCTTCACCTGCAGTAATTGGAGTGCTGGATGAGGTCCTTGCCTGGGCTCAAATTAAAAAAAAAAGCAAAAACAAAAAAATCTTTGTTTCTGCATCAGGAAGTCAGCTTTGTGGTGGTCTTGTGTGTGTGAGTGTGTGTGTGGGGGGGATAATTATGACATAGGCACAACAATTCAACCTAGTAAACAGCTAACCTACAAAGCCTGAGTCACTATCAGAGTTAATGGTGAAACTCTTGAGTGTTCCTCAAGTAAATCCTTAAGATCAGAAGCAAAACAGAGATATCCATGTTCAACTTCTGCTCTGCATGTTCCTAGATATGATACTTAGTACAAAACAACACAAATAATAAAAAGTATACTGAAAAATTATCCTTTCATTTATGAATAGCATCAATCCCAAAATACTTAAGAAAAGTAATTCCCTGAACCAGTGCAGGTAAGACATGGACAAAAGATAAAATTAACATAATGACTTACTAATAATTAACAACTGGAATAAAAATCTAGAATACTGTTATAATTCCATGAGAAATTATTATTATAGTATAAACTTAAATAGGCACAGGGTTTCTACACTACAAACTATAAAACCCTAAATAAAAGAAAATCCAATAAACATGTAATGTTCACGACAGATTATTATTATACTGAAACTATTCCTCAAATTGATTTAAATTAAAAATAATCCCTCAAAAGGACCAGCTGAACTTTCAGTTCACAGACAGTAACACTCTGCTCCTAAATGTTTATACTCAAGAGCAAGAGGCTGGGAATAGACGCCAAAAACGGACAATGAAGATCAAAGTAAGAGGATACATATCAAGGCTCCAACAGTAAAGATCGCACAGATTAACAAAGAACAAACAACAAAACAGCCATCATCCTCACAAAAAACCTAAACTGACAATACCAAATGCTAGCCAGTGTAAGAATGTCAGAAACTCTTCTACTGTTCATAAGAACACATCAAAGTTTAGGTAACTTAAAAAAGCTACATTGTAAATTCTTAGGAAGTCAAATGTGGTTGATTCTTTCATGACTTTGCATTCCTACTTAGTATTATCTTAGTGACAAAAATTTATTTACACAAAATTCTGCCCATAAACATTTACAACATTATTCTTCATAGAGAAACTAAAAGCAGTTTAAAAAATACTTCAACAAGTAAGTAAATTAACTGTATCATACAATACAATTGGTCAGGTTTGTATTTTATAAAAACTGAACCATTTATATGTAAAGCAGCAACACAAACCATAAGACTTGAAAAAAGCCCTTCTTAAGAGACTGAACATATACTGCACATATTCATCTCTGTCACATTATAGAAAGAGCAAGAGTAATGGAATAGACTACTACCTATCACAAATAGGAAAAAAAAAGGGTGGTGACACAAAGAAACTATTTGGGAATAAATAAATCATTGTAGATCATAATCATGGGGTTGCCTCACAAACTCTAGCATTTGTCAAAACTCTAGTTTCTGGCTCTGTAACCTTGGTCAGGTTTCTTACACATGCATCTGATCTTCTTTGTAGGATCAGGTATGACAACTGTATCTAACTCATAAAGATTGGATGACCAAAAAGATATACAATATATTATAGATGCATCACTTAAAAATCCTAAATTGAACGTGCCATAATTCAATGGTCAAGATGGCATTCCAAAGACAAAATGTATTTCAATATACTTGTTTTATAGTCTTACTATAGTAAGGAGTATATATAGTAAGGACTATAAAACAAGTAAGACTATAAAACAAGTGGTGATCTTGCAGTCAAATTCATGGCCACAAAGGGAGGGGGATTAAAAACTCAGCTTCAGCATCCCTCTAGCAACAGTCTTCTCATCTTTTTCAATGACTTAAGATAAAAAGCTACAGCCCCAACACTCAGGATCTTTTTGTAATAGTAGTAGGAGAATGGACATCATAAATATAAAGAATAATGTTCAACATATTTTAAGCAAATAAAAGAGCATTGCAACCTTTGATAAATCTCTATTTTCAAAAATATTTAATTATGATTCATAGCAGTAGCAAAATTACAGTTATGAAGTAGCAACAAAAAGAATTTTATGGTTGGGGGTCATCACAACATGAGGAACTGTATTAAAGGGTCACAGCATTAGGAAGGTTGAGAACCACTGGTATAAGGTATCACACACACATACATTTATCATATCAATAAATTATGTGATCATAATAATTAGATAATTTCCTAAACTCATCAACAGGCATCTAAAATCTTGTATTTGAACATTATTAAAGATCACTCTCTATTTGCTGTGCTTTCTTTTTTTTCTTTTCTTTTTTTGAGAAAGGACCTTTCCTGTCTCACCTCCCAAAGAAGTGGTATTGCAGGCATGTGGCACATCACCAAGCCTGATACATTTTGCTGGGTTTTTGAGGAAGGGCTGAAGTAGAGTGAGATAGTTCATAAGGAAGAAGAAATCACAAACAGAAAAATTAACATAATTCTAATCTATGATTTTTTGCTAATTGCTTAAAAAGTCTAGCTATAACCATTTTTTCAGTCATTAGAAACTTCAATACAATTCTAAGTGAATTATTAACTATCATAATTAAACATATAACAAGCCATTCATTAAACATTCAAGGTTAAATTTAAACAACTAATTCACATTTAACTTGAAAAAATATAATCTCTGTGTTAAAAACCACTTTTCCATGTTATTTCTTTAGTGCAAGTTCTAGAGGGGAGTGATAGATGGTGTATTCTTTAAGTCTGCAGGGATTTATCAAAAGTTTTTATATCAAGAGAACAAAAAGTGGCAATTACTTACTCAAATGTTACTTACTCAGATGTTAACTCTGACATTTCTACCAACAATTTCAAATAAAAACCTACTAGGAAGATGTGTTTTCAAACACAAGATTTTTCCCCGATTAACCGTATTTCTGAACTGTGTGCATGCATAGTTAATAAAGAGAAGGAAACATAAACAAAGAGCTGTCATTTTAAAATTATATTCTTAAAAAGTTTAAGGATATGGTTTGTGGAACACAAAGAGATTTCCTTCTCAGCAACATTCCAGGGCACCACTCCTTCCTGCCCACCTCAGACAGGACTGCACTTGTCTGGGAATCACTCAAGTGTTTACACAAAAGCAGTTTTCCTGAATCTTCATCAACACCACCCCCCAATCTTATTATGGATACAAAACAAAAGATACAGTGATATCTCTAGTATATGATAAAACCTATTAAGAATAAACTCTCTTTCCCTCAGAAGAGTCAGGCTAACACTGTGAAACATTATCTATAACACTAGTAGACAGCAACTACCAGGAAAGCTTCTGAAAGAAAACAAATACCAAAGAATCAGCTATATTTTACAGTGTTAGGCCGTAGCCTATAAAAGACTATCCCCAAATCCAGAGGACAAAGTAAAATTTAAAAACAAAATAATGTTTCATAAGTTAGTAAAATGAAATTTTGTTTGACTGCCACCTGCTGATACTATAAAACAGATAAAATTATGAGACTCTTTTGAAACAATTCTTACTAATTGTTGGTTTCATTAGAATTACTAAGAAAACTAAAAAGGGTTAAATATTTCATGTTTTAAAAATTATGTGATAGTAATAGCATTTAAATGTTTTTGTCTTTTCATTCAGTGGACACACAGCCACATAACAGCTGTTATCTGAGAGTTACTCAAAGTGATTTGATGTCTTCTGACTTCAGGTTATCAAACAGAAAACAAACAGCAAAGGATGAACTACCACCATTTGAACAACTCGGCAGAGAGAGTGGAAAACAGACGCACCAAGTAAGCAAATCAACAAAAAACTAGTTAATGTCAAGGTTATTAAGTGTGAACAACAGCTGATGAAAAGCAGTAAAGATGGTCTTTAAGAAAGTGGGAAGAAATAAGTAAGCTCAGCAGGTGCAGGATCCCTGAATACCAGACAACTGCTAAGGTACAGAGGCATAGACAGGATAGTGACACTTTTGTCAGCAGTGAGAGCCAGGAGGACTACACCTGAGCAGTCAAAGGGGAATTTTCAGATCTTCAACAGACAATGCTGTCATAGTAGACCTTTCAGAAAGAATGCTATCAAACAGAATCATGTTAAAGTGGATGATGCAGAAGCCATTGTCAGAGAAACCAATTGAGAGCAACCACCATAATCCTAGGAAACAACAGAAGCACAACAGCAGCATGAAGAGGAAGAAAAAACTGGGATGTTTTAAATTAAAAAGGATACCAGTAACCTGACTGAATTCAAATTTGTGTCTAATTTCTACACCATGATTAATAATAAATTCAACTGAAATCCAAGAGCAGAGTTCATGGAACAGAAAACAGTGCCACTGAAGCTAACAACAATTTTAGGGGTGGGTGGCAAGCAGACTGAACTTTTCTGTAATCACTGGTGTCTTTGAAAGTATACTTTTAATACAGTTAGGAAGATAAAAGATTTTTAAATGGACATAAGCTACAAAGACTAAACAAAGTGATTCATCTTGGGGAAAAAAAGTGTCTTCAGGGGCAAAAGAAAAAGGAAAACAACAAAGAGAAGGTTGAGCTGCCATGTTCTACAGTGTTATACATTAGCAGTGTTATACATTAATGGAAAAATTGTTAAATGTCCGTATGTAGGACTTGAGTATTTACAACACTAGGTATTAGAACAAGCCTTAAATTATCTCATTAGCTGGACATGCTCCATTGCTTTTCTCAAAGATAGCCCTGGCCAGGTTTAGTTTACTTTCTATTTTTCTCTGCTCTGGACATCCCTAGGTATTCTCTGATCATCTTCAATGCTTTTATTCTCATCTCTAAGTTCATGACAAAATAAACTCCTTTCAAATCTTGCTCCATATTGGTGGGAATTATAGCTCATCTAGACTCTCAAAACAGAAGTGTGTTGTTATTCCTACGCTAACCTGTTCAAAAGACTTTAGGTAACTGATAAAGTGATCACTTTGGCTTCTGTTCCTGAATTAAAATCATTCAGGAGTTAATTTTTACTCTGGAGTTATATCAACTCAAAACATTAAACAATAAATCAGAGAAAAAGTCTGTGCCTTGTTGTTTTGGGGGGGATAATCTTTTAAAACTATATAAGCACAAGATAAAGATTTTAATGTTTGGAAATTTTAAAAAAAATCAGAAAATATACTGTTTTGTATGTAAGTTTTTACACTAATAATGTAAAAATTTTGAGGAATGATTCCTTATCATTAGTCTCTGCTGAGAGAAAAACTGAACTTTGAAAACAAAAAATAACTAATAAGACACACAAGATTTAAATGTGATATATAAATAATATAAAGTATAAAAATCTTCAAATTTTTCCTGGTAACAGACACCTGTAAAAGGAAGTTTAAAGTGAACATCAGCCTGTCTCAAAAACAAACAGATCCCCCCTACAGGAACACCTGACTCAGTCTTGATGATGGGGATAGAAAACTGGATTTGCCAGGAGTGGAGGCTGAACTAAGCAATATTGGGACCTTGAAATCGCCTGCCCATGAGAGGGATGGGGGGATGTGGAGAAGAGACCTGATGTGGTGGGAGGGTGAAGGGACCTTGAATAAGGATATACAATAATAGAAAATGTGACTTCTTTATTCATAATAATAAAAGGGAAAAAAACCAAACAGATCAAATTAGCTATGTGGTGCTAATAAAAACCTAGGTCTTCAAGATCTCACAGAAAAACAAAACTAAGCCATCTTTATTGCTTGATGTGAAGTGTCTTTCTATATGCTGTGAATACCACTGGTTAATAAAGGGACTGTGTTAGCCTATGGGAAGGCAGCTTGAAGGCAGGTAGGAATTTCAAGCACAGAAAAAGATAAATAAGGGTGGGTCAACAAGCAGCTGGGAAGTACAGCTCAGGGATGAAAAAGGTCAAAGGTAAGCCACAAACCATGTGACAAAACACAGATCAATAAAAATGGGTTAAGTTGAAAGAGCTAGTTGGTAAAGGGCCTGAGCCATAGGCCAAACAGTTTGTGATTAATATAAGCCTCTGAATTATTTTATAAGCAACTGCAGGACCGTGGATGGGAAAACTTTGTCCAGACCTAGGGGCCCCCATACAGGATAGAGAGCTTCTGGATGTACTTAACTGTCTGAATTTTAATCTCAATGACCTGAGACACACATAAAGCAAAATTAACAATTCAGCAAGAAACTTTAAAAAAAATCCAGTAAATATACTTGAAAATATCTTGCTCACCTTGCTAAGTACTTTCCATTGTGTTCACACTTCTAATTATATAATATACACCTATTTTTATGCACTATCACAAATGTTTTTCTGTACTTGAACACACAAAGTGGGCGAGAGGATAATAAAAGACATTTAAAAGGCAATCTTATAACTGGCTTACTGTTTTTGTTGTTTTAAGAACAAAACTTAACTCTGAGTAAGCTTGCTATCAAGTTATTCACTATGTAATTTTAGTTCACATATGATTATAGACTGAAAGCCATGGAAGGTGACACTGTTTGTTACTCACTATCCTGGCTTACCTGTCCTATTTGTTCTATAAAACTAGAGGATGACCTTGCAGTAAGGTAGTGGAAGAGAAAATGAGATACTTTAGATTATTCTGTAGAATACAACCTCAACAAACTGACTCATGTTACTAGATAATATCTCTAAGAGATTGGTAAAATCTCAAGTCCTAGTGCAATGTGTTAACAATACATACCATTCTCTGTAAGTCTTTGTAGCATGACAACTCTGTTTACTTGAAAGCCAACTACGAGGTAGTACAGTTTTAAAGAAGATGTCCTTCTTGTAGCTGTAGCTTTGAATTCTATAATGCACGAGTAACCTGAGGTCTGGGTAAATGGGTTAGCAAGATAAACAAATGCATGGAGGGAGCTGAGGAGTACAAAGTCTCATCTCCACCCAACTTGCTAAAATTTTCTTTAGCTGTTTCAATTTTTTCATTTTGTTTGAGTGTCTTCTTGCTGGTTACATTTACTGACACAATAATTTATAATATTAGAAAGTCTGCACATTTTTGTGCAGAAATCTATAGATTTTGACATATACACCGAGTCTGGAAATCATTTCACACTTAAGTCATAAAATTTTTATAAAATTTTGGGGCTGGAGAGATTGCTCAGAGGTTAAGAGCAACGGCTGCTCTTCCAGAGGTCCTGAGTTCAATTCCCAGCAACCACATGGTGGCTCATAACCATCTAGAATAAGATCTGGAGTGCAGACAGAACAATGTATACACAATAAATAAATAAATAAATAAATCTTTTAAAAAAAGAATATTTATAAAAACTCAAAAAGGTTTGGTTTGTGAAAAATTCTTTAAGACTCTCAGATCTATTTTTCTAGGTTTTTTTTTTTTTTTTTTAAACAGACAGGGGTTTCACTGTGCAGTCCCAGCTGTCCTAGAACTTGCTCTGTAAACCAGGCTAGCCCTAAATTAACAAAGATCCACCTGCCTCTGCCTCCCAAGTGCTGGGATTAAAGGTGTTATGCCACCATGGCCCAGCTCCTATACCTGTATTTTCTTAAAAGATTTAATTATTTTTATTTTATCTGCATGAGTGTTTCATCTGTGTGCGTGTATGTGTACCACATGCATACCAGGCTTGGAGATAAGAGGCGGGCATTGGAGTCCTTGCTTGGAACTGGAGTTACACATCTGCAAACTGCAATGTGGGTACTGAGAATTGAATGTGGGTTTTCTGCAAGAGCACAAAGTACTCTTAATTGCTGAGCCATCTCTGCAGCTCTGACATGTCTAATTATTGACAACAAAGTCCTGCTGTTTTAGAATGTCACATAAATAGAATCAGTAAATACATATTGGTGGCTTTTACATCTGGATTCATTCACTTAGCCTGACGTGATTAACTGATTAATCACTTCACCATTCAACTTTTCCCCTTTCCTAAACTCTCACCTCATTTATCCCTAATTCACATCAATGTAAACTTCAATTTCCCACTTTCTGGTACATAAATTACACAGAGGTATCAACTATTTTGAAAGCAGAGCAGCCTTCACTCAAAGCATTTCAGGTACGCATCACCATCTTGTGTTGAAAAAGAGTAACTGCAACAACAAACCCACTGTCAGGAACAGACTGATTCGTTTAGATGCATATATACCACAAAGTCTGGGTCACAACATCTGATGTTTATAGTGCATTAAAATATCTTGATATTAAAACTAGACTGTACATATTTTTAAAAAGCTTTTTAAAATTATTTGGTCACCTCTACTTCTTCAAATACTCCATATACACACAAGAAGTACCACACCAAAAAATGGCACTTCATTACTATTATTATCTACTAAGTTTTAAAACATTATCAAATTAATTCTGCTAATGGTTCTAAAATATTGAATATATGACTCTGACTTTGGTTCCTGGCTAATTTCAACATCAGTTCCAAAATTCAAAAAATACAAAAGTATTTGCAATCAAAGGAAAGGAGTTTTATTCAAACTTAAAAGTGACTCTTTACTTAAGTAGATATTTTTTTATCTAAATATTGTTTTTACATTTGTAGTTTTCAGAAAAGCATATTAAACCTAAATATTATATTGAAAGCCTAAATATTATAAGCTCAGCAAACAACCTGAAAACATAAAACATGTAGCTTAAGAAATCATCCTTGTAATAATTTCTAAGTAAAAAGGTTAAGATTATATTTAAAAAGATGTATGAATAAACATATAAATTCATGTAGCAACAATTAACACAATAGACCAAGGACGAATATATAGGAAGATTTGTGAGAAAAAATGAAGGGGAAATGATGCAATTATACTATAATCTCAAAAAATAAGCAAATAGAATTACATAAAATTAAAAGTTTCTGCACAGGAAATAATCATCACACTGATGAGCCAGGCTACAGAGTATAAGAAAACCATTGCCAAAGGTAAATCACAAAGGGGAATAAAATTCATAATATAAAGAATGCAAAACATGGCCTGTGGTCCAATCAATAAATGATTAATCTGAGTGGTAGAGGCACTTCCCAAAAGTAGTACAGAAAAGCCAGTAAATACACAAAAATAATCTTAAATATCCTTAACCAGGAGGGAAATGGCCATCAAAACTAAACTGGGGTTCCACCTCACCAGTCAGAAAGACAATCATAAGAAAAAAAACAAATACTGGAAAAGGCGAAGGCAAAAGGGCAACTTAAACTCTGACGGGAGGAAGGAGGAACATAGAAGTGGTACAGGCCACTCTGGAAATCAGTATCCAGGCTTCAAAAAACTAAAAGCAGAACTAACATAAGGCTTGCTTTTACACCTGGGAACATACTTGAAGGCATCCAACTCAGCACTGCTCAGAATTAGATACATATCTACCCTACTTAATTAAGGTTTCTATTGCTGTGGTGAAACACACAATCAAAGCAACTTGAAGAGGAATAGATTTGGCTTATGCTTCCTAATTACTGTTCTTCAGTGAAGAAAAGTCAGGACAGGAACTCAAACAGAGCAGGAACCTGGAGACAGGAGCTGATGCAGAGGCAATGGAGGGGTGCTGCTTCCTAACTTGCTCCCTCTGGCTTACTCAGTCTGCTTACTTATAGAACCCAGGACCACCAGTCCAGGGATAACACTAACAACAATGGGCTGAGCCCTCACCCATCAATCATTAAGAAATGACTAGCTCCAGAGGCCATACACAATATATATATTTAACAATTTATAGACAAACTTGTTTATTCAACATAAAAGTATTAAAGGCTTCAATGTAAGACTCATAACTTTTAAGTAGAAATGACAGAGGTAAACAAAAGGGGAAAATAAACTGTTCTTTTAACAATTTGTTGCACAAGAAAACCTTAATGAAAGCTGTCTCCAGGCTACCATTTAGTTTGATTTACAAGAATGAAGTGAAATTTACCAAGCACCCAAAATCCTACTTCAAGAAACAGAATTAACACTGAAAGCAATCTACTTCTGGGAACCAAAGGAGTTCATGAGAATTTGAACTGGAAAATTGGAAACCTTAACAGAATAAACAAAACCCACAGTATTCCTAATGAAGGATAGGGACTGGGGCTAGTTCTAAATGAGGTAATCTTTGAGGGTTTCATCATCATGTTCTATACTCTGTGGTAAAATTTATTCCCATCTTTCATACAAACTTGTGAAATAGTCAGCACTGACCCACATCCTACAAATGTTCAGCTTGCGTTAATCTTCAGAGACAGCAGAAGGGAAAGTAAGTCCTCTTACCTGCTTTTAATAAGAAGCCTTCACCACGTAGCCAAACACCTAATTGAACTAAATAAAAATGTTCTTCTAATAGAAAAGATCCTTCTTCTCTTCAAAAGGATCTCTTAAAAGTCCCAATTTTAAAAGTGTATACGCATCCACACAAAGAATTACATCTAAGGTATATATTGGGAGGACAGAATCCATTAATATTTTCATTCTAATAATGATGGCTAGGACAGTGTTTCTATAAAGTTATGGTAGGTGACATGAATAGTATAAAATAGCTTAGACATTTACCATGGCACAGGTGAACATGCTTAAAAAAAAAAAAAAAAAAAAAAAAAAATCTCAAGAAGCTACACTAGGGGGCTGGAGAGATGGCTGAGCCGTTAAGAGCAACATCTGCTCTTCCAGAGGACCCGGGTTCAATTCCCAGCACCTACATGGCAGCTCACAACTGTCTGTAGTTCCAGTTCCAGGCAAACACCAAGGCAAATAGTTAAATAAATGAAAAAAGTTTAAAAAGGGAAAAAAAAAAAAGAAGAAGAAGCTAAACTAGACAGAAAAAAAAATAAGTCTTAAATATTTAACTTTCTAGTGAAATACAAGAAAAATTAAAAATTTGTGGCAGCAGTGAGAGGCCAGGGAACAGGGGAAGTGGGGGGGGGGAGAGGCAGGGGGATAAGATGCTGGAGAGTTACAAAATACTTTACTAGGGGGCTGGAGAGATGGCTCAGCGGTTAAGAGCACCGTTTGCTCTTCCAGAGGACCCGGGTTCGATTCCCAGCACCCACATGGCAGCTAACAACTGTCTGTAGTTCCAGTTCCAGGCAAACACCAAGGCAAATAAATAAATAAATAAAGTTTAAAAAAACAAAAACAAAAAAAAACCCAAAATACTTTACTAACAGGGTAGTTCCCTGGGTGGTTTTGGGCCCAGTCATCCTTCCCATTTCTCACTATAATTCTCAATAAAAGGGTACAACATGGGAATAGGTTGGCTAATCCATTTCAACTCTAGTTCATCTGCACTTAGATGCACTGAAATGGTTCCAGATGTCTAAGAATGAAACCTGGGACCAGATTTTTCTAGTACCTTAGTATAAGAACAAATGGGTCATACACAGTCAAAACTCCATTCAAAACTTTTCTGAACAATGGGACACTGGTTCAGCAAAAACACTGTCCTATAACAAGAAGCAGTAAATATATAACGTAACTAAAGAGTGAGCCTGTTCCACATCCTCCAACACCCTCTTTATAAAAAACTCAAGAGTAATTGGAAACAACAAACTTAACAATAACAACACAAAAAGACATAAACCCAATGACTATAACATGCACAACCACATTATTTCTTACCTTGTCTATTCTGTCTGGGCGATTAGAAGCTGCCAAAACTGTTACATTTTTTAGCTGTTCAATCCCATCCATCTCAGTTAACAGCTGGGCCAAAACACGGTCTGCAACATTCCCAGCACCTGAAGAACTAATATTATGAAAGTACTTTAAAATATCTTCTTTTCTAACCACCTAAATACTATTTACTGTTTTAAAAGTTCTTTATTCTACAAGAAAAAAATATACCTGCTTGCAAATTTGTGCTTGACAATTCACTGAATTATGTTAAAAACTATATTCAAATAATTTCCTTTCCTATATCATCAAACATGCTGATTTTTTCTAACACTAAAATGATAAATGACACTAGGATCAGGAAGCCAGACATAAGATTACTTCAACCAGTTCCTCAAACACACAAAGAATTAAAGACAGTCAAAATTTACATCTGCCACATATTGAGAGGGATGTTACCTTATGACACAGACTCATTGCATAGAGGAAGGTTGAGTTATTTGAAAAACTGCTGATCTCCCAACAAATTGGATGTTTCTAATCTCACTAGATGCATGATATCAAGTATTAATCAAGTATTAGCACCAGGTGGGTAGTCACCACAGTCCTCATTTCTGAACAAACTAGCTCATATATGAAGTCATTCACAAATCAGGCCCACACAACACAAAATCCAAACTCTAAGAGAACATTTATCAAGATAACAATTCTCATTCACGATCATGTTGATTTCTTCAGATCTACTCAGAAATATGAATTATCTAATCTATGAAATGAAATGACAGAGTGCATATATTAACATACAGAAATCCAGTGAAATGCACTTGGGAGGGACAATATAGACCACAGGTTTTTTTCTGTCATAAGATTAATGGTATCTTTACATTGGCACCTGTAACCGGACACCTAGCATAACCACCATGTACAGTTACTGACAGGACTCAGATTTAAACATACAATAGAAGCTTAAAAACTTGAATGACTATCCACAGAACAGAATCCTCTAACCCACAACTTAAAAGTAGATATGAGGTATTATATGTAAGTGCAAATGCAAAGTGCCAAGTTGATTTCAAGTGGTCCTTTGCAGTATTTAAACTCTTAAAGATCAGAGAGTATGTAGAAATCTTGAGTTCCAATTCTTTCAGGTCAGCTGAACACTAGGTATATAGATCTGCTACCTAATGCCCAAAAGTAAACTAATTTAATATTTTAAATAGTCTATAACCTTCACAACAATTCTCCACAATATAGTACCCCCAAGAGTCTTTAGCAATCAAATAGCAACATTAGCAAAGGCACTAAGAGTTCATAATTACTAGATAAATAGTCAAAGCAGAAAAAACAAATGTTAAAATAAGTCAATAAAATTAAAAATAGAAAAATCAATGAAATCTAAATTTAGTTAAAAATATCACTAACACCCATATACATAAATTAGTAACAAACCAAACCTATTTGGGTATTTTGCTATGGCACAAAAACTGAATTTATTTAAAAATTTTTACAACAAGAAAGAGTTTTGGCAGAGTATTCAGCACAAAGTACCAGGTAGTAGTTACAAGCACCATCATAATTATCATTCTCACAATTTAATAAAAATACACAGCATGATTTAAAGCTACCCTAACAAACTGAAATGGAGTGTGGTCCATATATAAAAAGAGCATGGAGATGGGCTGAAGATACAGATCAGCTGGAGTGTTTGTCTTACAAGTCCAAGACCTTGTTTTGATCTTCAGAAAACACACACACACGCACACACACAGGCAAATAAGAGGCAAATGAGGATGAGAAGAAAGAAAGAAAGGAAGAGGCATTAACCACATGGTGAACAAAATGCAAGATTTCCAGAATCTTGGAAATAACTCAATTTGGGGTATACATTCAAATCAATATTTCCAGTTCCTACCAGGTGGTGGTGATACACACTTTAACTCCAGCATTCCAGAGGCAGAGATAAGCAAGAGTTCCAGACCAGCCAAGGATACACAAAGAAACCCTGTCTCAAACAGAACAAAACAAAAACATTGCCAGTTCCCTACAGAGCCTTCATTACAAAATAGTAGAGAGCATCCCTTAATTTTGCCATGGAAATCATCAATCCAGTACTAAAAATAGGTCCCTCTGATATGCTTTGTAACAACCAGAGATGGCCGAAATGATCAGTCTGTATTCAATATACTACTAAAAGGCCTTTTCTCCTAGGTGTTTGAGCAGACTATAGCATATACTTGTAAAGTTCCTTACATTTAGCTTCAACAGTTTATTTCATGTTCAAATGCCCTGAGTCCTAAAAAAGTGATTTATTTTGAACAGATAAACTTATACATATAAGATATACTTTTCAGAGTCTTACAATGTAAAAGTGATATTTTTAAAAAGTAAACTCCTCCAAACCTGAAAATATTTTCAACAGCATTTTATAAGACTTTGTATTCAGATTCAAAAATGCTTCACTCAGAAAATAAAAGTTTTAAAAAATCTCTACTCCCTTAGCTTCATGGATCTGTATCAACAGTTCTCTTCATGTAATTAAAAAAAAAAAAAAAATGGGATGTGTGTAATGTGTTTAAAAGGGGAAATTAGATTTTTAGGAGAATTCTACCCAGCATTTGTAATGATTCAGGATCATAACCTGTAAGCTTTTAGATTCATTTTGACACGTAACACTTTGACCCAGTAATCTGGGCACTTGTCTACAAAAGAAAGAAAGAAGAAAAGGAAAGGAAGAAGAGGAAGAAAGGAGGGGGAAGGAGAGGGAAGGAGAGGAGAGAGTAGGAAGAAAAAAGAGAAAGGAGAAGGAAAGAAGGAAGGAAGGAAGGAAGGAAGGAAGGAAGGAAGGAAGGAAGGAAGGAAGCAGTATTAGATTTCTCTATAGCAAAAGTATTTTTAAGTGTAAAAGAATGACCTTTGGGTAGAAAGCAATACAATTCCCTTTCTACAAAATGAATTATTACTATTTATGACTGGAAGCCATCTTTTTTGAAACACTTTAAGAAGCATGGTGCTCTGGTTGAAGAGAGTCTAGGAGTTAAAGAGTGTATTCTCTTACAGAGGACCTAAGTTCAGTTTATAGGGGTCATGTCAGGTGGCTGAGAACTGCTTGTAACTCATGTGTGCATACCCACAGACAGATACGCACACTCAGACACATAATTTAAAATAATACAAATACATTTTTAAAAGGAGTATAGTCCCCATTTCTTGCTAACCTTTGTCTTTTCTTTACTGTTGCTAGTAGCAACATATAAATAGCTCCAATCACCTCTGTATTTGTGGTGGTATTTTGTTGCATGCTCTAATAAGGCTTGTCTAAGGACCAGAGGGCAAAGCCAGCCACTAATTAGCCATAAAGGCCAGGCAGTCATAGAACACACCTTTAATCCCAACACTAGGAAGGTTGAGACAGAAAGTGATATGGCTGAGTATAGCAGAGACAGAAGTATAAGGCAGGAGGAGACAGAAGCTCAGCTCTTTCAGCCTAATGATTTGGAGTCTCTCTAGTGGCTATGGCAGCTCTCTGATCTTTTATCATTTACTCCGATATCTGCCTCCAGGTTTTTATTAAGACCATTTAGGATTTGTGCTACCTGTATCCTTAGCACACGTGACAAAGATTTGCAGTTCAGGCGCACTTCTCAATTTAGTTTGCACAAAAATACCTGGGATTTTTCACTGTTCTTGTCTTAGTTTGTTTAAACTAAGCTCTATTTAGCATTCTATTTTTTTATTGGGGGAGGCCAGGGGGTGAGATAGGATTTCTCTGTGTAGCCCTAGCTGTCCTGGAACTAGATCCTGCCTCTACCTCCCAAATGCTGGGATTAAAGGTGTGCTGCACCACCACCACCAGTCAACATATTCTACTCTCCTCTCCTCTCCTCTCTCTTTCTTGTCAGGGTGTATTATTGAAAAGCTTCTAAAAGAGTCTATGCCAATGAGAGAGAGAGAGGGAGAGAAAGAGAGAGATCTCATAAACATAAATGTCAATGATAAATTTTCATAACACATTTCTGTTCAAATACAACAGAAAATCTATTTACCAATAACAGAATAATCTATGAGCAGAAGCTGGACCAGAAACTCCTAAGCATCAGACTGGATCAAAATCACCAGGTCCTTTGACCCTCTATTCCCTCATTCTCACTACTCAATATTTTGATTATTCAATTGTGTGCCTGGGTGCACTGTGTTGGGTACCTGTAAGAAGATAAAACACTATGGCTTTCTTGAGAATTATAATCTAGGGGGTTGACTTAAACTATGCGAGTGTCCTTTTAGATTCAAAATTTTGTGGCTCTCTGCTGTTATATAGTACCTATGAGAAATTATTTATTTTTAATTAAAGCACATATATTTAGAAACGTATTATTGGCATCTCTTGTTACTTGTACGTAGGAAGGGTTAAACATCTAATCACTATCTGTTACAGAAAAAATGGTGGTTTAAGATTAAGAGAGGAATTCTTCCATCCTGATTACCCATATCATTTCTGCCTTTACTTCCACGTAACCACTAAGACCTAGTTTGAGAACAACTTGGTGAAACATTTCATAGGCCAAAAACACAACTTGGCTGACTTCCAACAAAACACCAGTAGGAAACAAAAAAACCCTAAAACTGACATTCTAGAAAATCAAAGCCGACATTAAGAAAAAGCTTATGTACAAATATTTAAATCACTAAATAAAACATCAGAAAACTTTATTATCTGCTATAGAAAAGCAACAGAGCATTAAAAAAATTCAGCAACAAAAAAATACTAGATCATTTATAATATAGTAATTCTTCCTCCCTTTCATAAGTCATGAACCCCTGTCCAAATTATTCTCAAGACACACAATGACATGAGGCATTTAATATAATGAAAGGGTTATATTAAAACACAAACAAAAACTGGCAAACAATACACAGATGATGTGACTAGCCAACCACTTTTACATTATTATGTATCTGCTGTGGATGTCTTTGCACTACAGTAACAGAGAACTGGCTGTAACAAAAATTTTTAAAAAATTACTAATTGGTTCTGGGCAAGAGATTTGTTTCAGGAGTATAGCCCATGCACAGCAAGGCCAAAGTCTTGGGTTTGGTCCCCAGCACCAAAAGAAAAAGTGCAGAAAAGATGTATTAAGATCTGTCTTCAAAGAAAGCTCACAACTATAATATGATTTCTGAAAAATTGATTAGTCACAGTAATAATATATCTGAAATTCTCTAGGACTTAAAACCCTTTAAGCACTGTGTAACCAAGGTCTAAGAAAACATCCCAAAACTTTAAAAAAAAAAAAATCTAAAAGGTAAAGCACTTTTAACTATGGTCACATGTAGCGGGAAATCAAAAACTATATATGTAAACGATCGCGTCATAGGACTGGAGACGAGCGGGGCATGGTTAACTGGAAAGGATTCCAAAAGTAGACCTTCGAGGGAGAGGACCAAGACAAAAAGTCGTCATTCTCTCGCAAGAGTTCCCGACCGGGTGCGCAGTTCAGCCCAGCTGCGCAAGAGTTCAAACATATAGTGTAGAGATAAAAAATTTTCCTTAAAAAGGCTGCAAAACCTTATCCTTTCATTTCCTCTTAAAACCGGCTCTGTTTTATAAGTAATTTTCACAAAATAAACCCCATTTAAAACATATCTCACGACAAATTTTTACCACAATAGTCACATCAATAATATATAGTACTAAAGGACCTTTGTAGATAAACTGAAAATTAACCCCAATGATTCAATCTTATCAGTATTTTTCCACTTGTATAAGAAATGATTATACAAAGTGATTAGATTATATGTGAGTAAAGGAGAAATTAGCTACACAGATTCAAAAATGGTTTCCTCTAGAAAAACACATAATAGATGAAATTTGCATAAAATGATATTAACTGCTATTATTTAGCATGCTAATATTTAATATTTCTTACCTGCCCCTTTCAACTGCCAAAGCATCAAGTTCATCAAAAAAGATAATGGAAGGTGCCACTGCTCTTGCTTTACGAAATATCTAATGGAAAGAATACCACAGAAGACAAGATTAAAAATGCTATAAAATTCCCAAGCTGACTTCCTTTGAAAACCATATAGATTCAAATCTATCCTGTATATAACTATCAGCCTGATCACTTCATTTATACCTTATAGCAGGTGCCCAAAACACTGTAGTGCTTTAAAATTAAGTTCTTTAGTGGTAAATAGACTACCAATTAATACAGTAAAGAAGGAACACCAGTTAAGTAATCAAAGAAATTCAGCTAACTACCAGCTCCACCAAGAGCTGTGTGAGCTTCAGCAGACCAAATTTCCTTCTTTAGACCTCAATTTCCACATCTAGGAAAGGATGATGGTAACAATTCATATAGATCTCAGAACGTTAGGAAATGAGTTACAAACAGGGCATAAAACATTTGGTCCAATGCCTGAAACTTAACAAATAATAAATACTATCATAAAACACTTTTAAATAAAACCATATAAAACACTCATATATCTCAGTCATAATCATTTTCTTTTAAGAATTTACAGAAAAATGGTTGACATAAAACCCAGGCAAGAAAAATGTCCAGATGTTATAAAACTGACTGACTTGAATATAAGCCAGACAACCAGGAAAGTCAGTGTCTTACCCAGGAGAACAGCCAATGGAGCAATGCAAGAAAATGAACTTAGAAGAAAGCAGCAGCATGGGCAGAAAAAATATCCAGATGTGTGTCTCTTACAACTTAGAACATTACTTTTTGTTCATTTATCACATGATCATAAAAACACAGGGGCCTAGCCAATATTAGTAAATACTGCTGTTTTTCATGCTGTCATTTCAACTAATTCTTTACAAAATTATCATCATCTACATTTTAAAGCAGAAAAAAAAATGTAAATTAAAATAGTTTCTTTTTTTTTTAAATATTTCTTTATTATGTATACAGTATACAGAAGAGGGCATTAGATGTCATCACAGATGGTTGTGAGCCACCATGTGGTTGCTGGGAATTGAACTCAGGACCTTTGGAAGAGCAGTCAGTGCTCTTAACCTCTGAGCCACCTCTCCAGCCCCCTTAAAATAGTTTCTTGTGACAAATATTTGAAACCCTATTTTTCCTGACTAGCACTAAAGTCTTTACAAATAAAAGCCAATTTTCCATTGCTATTTGTGTGTTCTATGAGCATATAGGGACATTGTGTGAGGCAGGTTAGTACCTGTTTAGGAAAGTCATGGCATGTGATCAAATGGTGACTCTAGTTGCCCCAACTTGGCTCAACTTTAACAGCTAAAATGAAGACGCACTGTCTTCATCAGGAGCTGTCATTAAAGGTCTGGCCTTAAAAGACAGCTGACGGAAGATTCACAGCTAAACCACCAAGCAGAAGTAAGACCAAGCCAGTAAAGTATAAATTTCAAATATGTGAAAGTTTAAAATTTCAAACAAGATTGACTACCCATCATAAAGACAAATATTTCCTTTCACAAACATGGGGAAGGGATGGTAGTTATTAAAAAAATTGGGTAAAAATAAAAATAAGGCTAGTGTAACAGGAACAAACAGAAAATATTAAAGAGTACTCAGAGATGCATTTTAAATCGTAAGATAGTAAGTATTTGCTTGAAGAAAAATTTTCCATTATCCAACTTCCATTACCCAAAATTAAGTAGAAAGTACACAGAAGAGTGAAATGTAGGTCTCTTCTTACCTCTCTAACTGCTCTTTCAGATTCACCAACATATTTATTCATTAATTCAGGCCCCTGTAAGAAAAGAAACCAGTGATTTAATGTCTTCATGCAGCCACCCATATTTTTCTTTTTATTAATGAGAAAAGAAAACCCACAAAGATAAAGTGAGAAAAGAAACCTTTCTTTTAAATGCTTATTTTCTCTAGATGTTATTTATGCCAATGATTAAAGCCACTATATGTTCTAAAACCACAAAGGAAAAGTTGTGACTAAACATGTTTTATAAGAACTTGCTTATTACCAGATTATCCACCTATGGATAGTTTTATGATATATCAAGCAGTATGTGGCACCAAAGATAGAACAGGCTAATTTAGAAGACTGACAAAGAAGTCACATGTGTAGATTCCTAAGCCCAATCACATCTGTTTATAAGTTTATACCTAAATCTTCTAGACAATAGCCCTATCTGGCAAGAAGACCTCAGAAATATTCTTATAGGGCCATAATAAACCCAAAAATGAAGCAAACAAAATATAATAGTCCTTGAATGCTTCCAATGTCAATGCTGCACTCAACATGACGACAAGGCCATGCAGGTACTTTTTAGTCACTACCCTGGCCAGAGGAGTCCCAGGACCATCCACACTGTTACGCACCCCAGAATCATTCTCATAACCATCCTTGTGAGAAAGCTTCACAGTGCCTAATTACAATCTCTTGCCCCAATTTGTACTGCTCCCCTTTTTAAAATCTATTTCTTTCCTGTCTTCAGGTATTGTGTAAGAAAAATCAAATTTTATCAGATTGTACTAAGCAGCTTTAGTAAGACAATTCCTAGCCTGTCTGTGCAAGCAAAAATTAATCACATTAAAAAGTAACACAATATTACAATTGTGTATTTTTTCTGGACTCAGTAGATAGCAGTCTTACATATTATTCTTACTCTTTGTTTTTGAAAAACAAAAATTCCTTAAAAATGTGAAATTTATTGTTAGAAGCCTGAACCAAAACAAGCTGTGAATTCCACCTGTTCTAAAGATTATACTTGTCTAATTCCGCTATAGATTTATAAATTACAATTTAAAAGAGCTAATTTCTGTCTGAAATACTCAAAGCCATCTATAATAACAGTATTTTTAACTTCTGGAGAGCAAACCCAGACTTCAATATATTAAGAAGACTCATGAGACTTTGCAAAAAAAGTCAGTAATATAAAAAAAAAAAAAAGGTAATTTCAAATATCTAGTACTATTAAGAACTTTCCAATGGTACCTACATACCCTAAGGAAGTCATACATTCACACAAGGAAACACATGAAAGAGTATTAATAATGCACTAGTCACAGTCACAAAAGCAAAACTTGGAAAACCTCAAAATGTAATAATATAAAAATAGGCAAATAAATTTGTAAAGTCCTTCTCAAAGTGGAGACCAGGTTGTCTGAGTGGAGGACCCAAACAGACTCAAAGGAAAGTCATCAAGCAGCTGCCCTAAGACCACAGCGCGTGCAAACAGTAACGTTCAGATGGAAAATTTAAGGGTTGCGTGACATCCCTAATCTCATTGACTCCTAAGACCGTTCTGCATGGTCTCATCTGGCAAAATTATTTCTATAGTCCTACAAATGATGAAGAATAAGGCTGTCTGTCCTTTCATGATACGGCAAGAAGTGCCTTTCACACATGTGCTACATTAGACTTTTCTAAACATGACCATAGAAAGGCATTACAAAAGTGAATCAAACAAGCTTCAAGACCCAACCAATACAATAAACTTTAATGAGCACAATGGGTTTTTGTTGTAGGCAGGTAAGAAATTTTTATGCAGATTTTATTCAGTTTAGTGCAACTAATTAGTCAACTTGTGTCCTGACAAAGATCAGAAAAGTAATTGCTGGAGTAACTGTTTGTATTGGATGTACACGCCAACTCAGTATGTCTACTGTTATTCTGCTAACAACTATCTATAAAATTGAAGGGTAGTACATAAAATACTAATATAATGAAAGCTTTAAAAAAAAAAAGCTATGTAAATCCAGGCATATTACACACACAGCTTTTTAATCATCTAGCTTACAAGCAGTTAGAAAATATGAAGAAAGTTCTTCATTCTTTTACAGTACTGATATTCAATATCAATATTGAAAAGAAGAATATGATGATTTTATGATGCCTTCTCTGCTAAGTACAATGTATCTTGGCATTGCTAACAAATATAAACATGACTAAATTCACTGTATAAACAGACTTGATGACATATAGAAAATGTGAAAGCAAGCTGAATAGTTGAACCCACTGAGGACCCTCTATGCCACTACCACGTAGGTCATCAGAAACCCCGGGAGGAAAGAAAGGGAAGGGAGGGTGACTAGAAGGTGAGTAACAGACCTGAAAAGTTAACCCCATTGTTTATCATTATGAGAAAAACTGGGCTGGAATAATTTAAAGTAGGCATTCCTCATAAATAAAGGCAGGAAATGGTTAGGCACAAGAGAGTGTGTGAATCTTACCCAGATGAGTAGCCAGTGGTACAATGAAACACAGAATGTTAAAAGTGTTGTGCTGCACTGCTCTAGGATTCAACATATCAGAGCAGTTTCATCACCAAGGTTACTTTGAGGTTGAAGTTCAAGCTATTAAAATTCTCTGTATTCTAGTAGAGAGTTACAAAAGTTTATATTCAGTTTTAAAGACAGCTCTTATATTTAGAGAAAATAGTTCATAATCTGCTACCATACTTTTTGATCAATGAGATTTTGTGTATGTAAGTGTACACACTTCTTAAACATGAAGTCCGCAACAAGGAGCATGGGTTAATTCTGTGAAGTCTTGCTGTCTGGTGTGTATTGTCCCTGGTGTGATTTGTATACTGTCTGAATGTGATCCTAAAGGGTTCTGGTGTCTCTAATGTGATAGTGATAAGAAATGGTGGGACATATGACAGAGAGTCAAGTGAGAGGGCCCTAGGTTAATTAAAAAAAAAAAAAAAAAAATTCTCAGAATGAATGTTAGTTCTTGTAAGATTCTAAGTTCCTGAGGGACAAGTTGTTGTAAGAAGGAGCTCAGCCACTGACTATCTCTCTGGCTACCTGCTTTGTAATGAACTCTTCCACTTATCCGTGCTTTTGCCAAGATGTTATTTAGCAATAGGCCCTCCAGAGTTTTAATCTCCATATTTGTGTGGTAAATTAGGCTATCAGCAGTTTGTTATGATTATAATCTTTAAAAAATGGAACATAATACTGCTTTAATCATGTTATCTATATATGCATATATATGTGTACATGTCATAATTTTAATTAAAAACATTAAATACAAAGAACTGAAGTAAATACCAAAGTCACACAGACTAGGTGGCAGTATGGAGTTCATATCTCATAAATGTTACGGCTGACAGAGAAGTGCCCCAAACTGCTCAGTGTGACAGGTTTTACTGAACAAACAAAAGGGCACAGCAGCTAAGTTCCAGGCGCAAAGTACTAGTCAAGGTTAAAAGTGATAGGGTGTGGGGCTGCACTTTACACACCAGCGCTATTCCTGCAATTGTGGCGTCTTTGTTTTCTTTACATCCAGAAAGGAGAAAAGTAATGTCCCTTTCATTGCATAAAGTATCAGCACTGCAAATTAAAAGCTAGTGAACAGATCAAGTTGTAAGGATGACTCCTAAATCTTTCTAAATAAATAACTACATGGCCTAATTAAATAAGATACCCATTTGTACATAACTATACAGTTGGGATGAAAATAGTACAGTCTGTTTCACATTTACTAGGTTTTATGGTATTTTACAAACAATACACCAATCCCTAGAATGGATACTGCTAAGACCACAGGAGGTTTTTGTTTAAGAATTTACTTACTAAATAACCTTAGCAACTTAGTCCTGACACATTTTACCCACTAGACAGCATGTGTTACACAGATAAGTATGACCTTATTTGGGCAGATGTTATTTTTAGCACTAATGGCCAAGATTTCTACTGCTCAAATTTGCAAAGCAACAAAATAACAAAGAAAATGTAAAAGTATTTCTCACTGCCTTATTAATCTGGGGAAACTGAACTTGACTTATCCCTCTATGTTTCACTACTTTACAGTCACAAACTCAAGTCTGAGCTTGTCATTTCCTGCTCCTGCAGTTCTGCTCCACAATCACTTCTTGAATTTCTCCAGTCTTTCCAGGAGCTGCTTAAATGTGTTTGACATCTGCCCCATATTCTCGGCTATTACAATTCAAATTAAGTGTTTTAAGTTTTAAACTGGCTGAAGCAGGCAAGTTAATCAAGTGCTGATTATGGTAAATATGAGGAATATGCCCACAAAAAGCAAAAACATCCAAGTGCTAGAATTACAAATAAGCACTGTGAGGAAAGGATCTTGAAAATCAGAAGTACTGCATGCATCTGCACACATAGGCCATTCTGGAAAACGCCTTAAAAAGCAGGAAAACAGATATCAAGTATGAGTCAGACATGCTGCAGGCAAGTAGAAGCTCTAAAGAGGAAGAGGAATTAGCAGGAAAGGGTAAAAAATTCCTCTCAAAAATATATACTTCCCAGTCATTCATTTGGGGGAGGGAGACAGGAAAGACACATCTCTTTAGAATTTTAATCTTACCACAAGACTAATTAAACTGAGTATTTGTACCAACTTTTTTTTTTTTTAATCTTCTGAGGTAGATGATATTTAGTATAATCTACCTCATTTATCTCAGAAGATTAAAAATAATAATAACAATCAACTTCTCCTTACATAACAGATACCATAGAGGGTATGATGGAAAGAAGCCAGAGCAACCATTGAAACTCTAATATCTTACCTTTATAGCTAGAAAGTTCAACCCACTTTCATTGGCCAAAGCCTTTGCTATCATTGTTTTGGAGCATCCAGGGGGACCATACAAGAGAACTCCTTTAGGTGGTTGAATACCCATTCTGATGAAAGACTTAGGATGTTTCAAGGGCCACTCCACAGCTTGTTTCAGTTTCAGCTTAATATTTTCCAGTCCTCCAATATCTGACCAGGAGATCTACAAAACAAATTTTTTTTTCCTTTTTATCATTAATTGTAATTTGTCTTTAAAGGACACATGAAGTCTCTTTAAATTAAGTGTGCTATATTCATCACAATAGGTTAGTTAATATGTGCTTAGTAAGTATGGCATGATTTATATGATACTCGTCTCAAGTAACAAAGGACTCCTGCTCAAAATAAAAGTAATAGCTCAACAGAATACCGCATTTATTTACTGGAAACTCTGCACGAGCCTGTAGTTATATAATTTCTCCCCTCTCTCTACCCCCTTCATACCCAATACTTCGCAAATTCACTGCTTCTGATTCTTATCATCAAACACACATGTACAGATTTCTAATTACAACTTGTTTAGTTCATTCGATGTGAGTAATACACATAGTGTTTAAGGCTGATCATTCATCTCAGAGCATACTGACTGATTCTCCTTCTCTCAGTAGATATTAATCACCTGTAGCTCTTCATCTAGGGGTAGATACATGAGATTTCCTCCTATCCATATGAGCATGTCAATTTTTACTGTCACCGCAGAGTACCAACAATTTTTAAATTAAAAAAAAATTAACAAAATGACTTTAAAAAATAATTTTGTCCTAGTTAGGGTTTCTATTGCTGCAACAAAACATCATGATTTAAAAAAAGCAAGTTTTGCAACAAAGCGCTTATACTGCCACAGCATTATTCACTTTAGAAGGAAGTCAGGACAGGGACTCAAAACAGGGCAGGCTCCTGAAGGCAGGAGATACAGAGGCCACAAATGCTGGAATTAATGCTTTCCCTGACTTTCATAGCCTGCCTTTTTATAGAACCCAGCTTGGGGATGGCATTACCCACTGGTGGGCTGGGCCCTTCCCCACTGATCACTAATTGAGAAAATGCTTTACAGCTGGATCTCAAGGAGGCATTTCCTCAACTGAGGCTTCTTCCTCTGTGATTCAGACTCACAAAAGCAGCCTGTAAAAGTTTTATAAATCCTTGAGATTTCTGCCTTTAGAATAAAGTATCTTAAGATCTGTATCTTTTCTCAACTAAAAAATACCTCTGAAACAAAGATATTTGTTTTGTTTATTTGTTTCCCCCTCCCCCAGAGGAACAGGAGGAGGAAGGTCTCACTATGTAGCCTTGGCTAATCTGGAACTAACTATGTAGACCAAGCTAAGCTTAAATCCATAAAGATAAGTTTGCCTCTGCTCTGGAATGTTGGAAATTAAGACATGTACCACTGTACCTGGACAAAGTATTCTTTATGAATTTCCAAATCAATACAGTACAGGAAACACTATGTACTAGATAATGTATAGAGAAAACAGGTGAGTAAGATACAAACACAGTATGCACAACACTTAGTACACTAAAAAAGAAACAGAAACTTCAGTGTGGTGGAAATGTTCTCTGTATGCTATAAATAAAGTAATTGGTTTGGCCTATATGGAGCACCGCAGAAGTGGGTGGAGGATCAGAGGAGAGACAGGTAGAAGGAGAGCAGAGTCTCCATCCGAGCCCCGAAGACGAGCCATGTAAGGAATCCAGGTGAGTCATGGGCCAGGCCACATGGCAGATTGATTACTAGAAGTAGGCTGAATTAAGATGAAAGAGCTAGCTGGTAATGTGCTTGAGACATAGGCCAAACAATATAAAATCAATATAAGCATCTGATTCATTTCTTTGGGGGAAAAGCTACCGAGGACAAGGTCCAAACTTCTGGCCCCAATAGGGCTGAAAATCTTATACAACACTTCAGGAGCTCCTAGAAAAAATACATTAATTTCAGCCAGAAGATCATTTGAATGCAAACTCTTGAATGAGGAAGGGGTAAGATATGAAGAAGGGATAAAGGGAGGAAGAGAGGGAGGGAAAGGCTCAGATGAAGGAGGAAGAAAAAAAATGAAGCCACAGAGCAGAGGACCTTAAAGGTTAAATAAAGCACATGAATATATTTTGAACATACTGAGTGTCAATGAAAGCTTTGAACCTAGATGGACTATCATCTACACCTCAGGAACTTCTTCTACAAGATTCATCCACAAAATGACATAGTGCAGGAGGATGGGGATGATAAAATAAAAAAGAACAGTTTGAACTTGACTAAAATGTATAAAAATTTTGGATATCTTGATATATTAAAACTAGTTTTCCATTTCCCTTATTTTGAGTGGCACCAAAAATGAGTAAGTTTACTTGCAGTATCATTAAGCTTTGCGAGACTAGCAATCTCCTAGCCTTTCTGCAGTATGCCACACTTAGGTGATATAAATGCTAGATTTTCCCCATGCTTAAGACAGTATTTGCTGAGGTCAGTAACAGTCCCAATAAAGGCACAGACATAGATGTCTAAGTCTGGTTATAATCTGGGCCTTATGCTTTCTGAGCTTGTAGTCATTGGTGCTGAAATGCAGGTTTCCAGAACCATATAAAATAAAAACTTGGCAGGCCCTGTTGACATGTTATGTCCTATAGGCAATCATAATAAATTCATTTATTCATGAGGCTGAACTTTTATGAGCAACACTCTGGACTGTCAACACATTCCTAGTTCAAAGGCAAGTACCTCTTTTATGTCTCCCTCTGTAGTGGTTTGAATACCAATGGCCCCCATAGTCTCATATATCTGAAAGCTCAGTCACAGGGGTGGGGGAGTGGCAATATTTGAAAAGGATTAGGAGGTACGGCCTTGTTGGAGGAAGTATATCACCAGGGGTGGGTTTTGGGGTTTCAAATGCCCATTCCAGATCCAGTCTCTCTGTGCCTACTGCTTATAGATCAGGATATGGCTTTCAGATATGCTCTAGTGCTTCCCTGAGTGCAGCCATTACATACTCCCCACCATGACAAAGAACTAACCTTCTCAACTATAAGCAAGTCCACAATTAAATGTTTTCTTTTATTTATAAGAGTTGCCTTGTCTTGGCATCTGTTTACAGAAACAGAACAGTGACTAAGATCCCTGGAAAACTCATTAAACAATATGTGATGGACTTATTTTTGCCTCACCCCCACCCTGTTTGCTGATTTCTGATTTTACCAATTACTAAAACTAAAATTAGCCTTGATATTGGTGCACATGAGCCTAGAACCTTAAAACATTGACCAATGACTGGCAGAATCATTCTTTATCAGAGAAGGCAACAATAATTAATGTAAAGCAGTGTACATTTGGCAGAAGTACAACAGGGCTGTTACAACTTTATGAGTAGTTCCTTCAGGTACACTTAAATTTCTTTGATTTGTTCTTTTCAATTTTATCCTAAAAACATTCCAACATATACAAAAAAATCAAGTACACACAAGAGCTATACTCTGAATGTTTCATCAGCTTTAGTATTTTCTACATCTGATTTAGCAAACACTATCTATAAATGTAACAGTACACATACTAGCATAATCAGTTTTCAAATTTTCTGCTCCATTTTTTTAACATTAAACTGAAGAGGTATCACATTTTTCTAGATATACTAACAACATATCTCTCATAAAAAATAACCTGAAAACAATTTTACATGGTATTAAGGAATCAACTGGGGATCACAAGCTACAGAGCATTCAGGAGAATAGACAGTTAACTTGGTAGCAGGATACCAAAAGGTATCCTCAACAGAGTGCTTCACCAGTGGCATACATATGTATGTATGTCTCTCCTGATGTATACACACTTGATAGACGTTATCCTACACAGTGTGAAGAGTAAACTAGTTCTATTGCAGCACAACAGATGTGCAAGTCAGAGAAGCAACTTCTTCAACTTGCAAGAACAAAAATGATAATGCCTTATGAACCCCACAAGTCATTCACTTTTATCTCTGTAGTTACATATATACAGCAAGAACATACTATATAAGCATATTCTAAGAGCAGATTCCCATACCTTGGAGCACAGGAGTTATACATTAAGTTTCCTACTAGTGCAGCAGAATAAGAGCTTATGACAATTTAGAAAATACACAAACAAATAAAAGATTTTAAAGATTAACACAGAATAGTCTGCTTTGTAATGGATAAGCTGTGAAAAATTCAATTCTATACTCATAAATGAATAGAAAGGGTTTGTTTCCACTTATCTATAAACCTAGCTGCCTCACAAAACAACCCAATAGTCTCTAGTAAAATTTTGTAGTCAATATATCTTCAGGATGTATGGTTTCCAGAAAGTCTTCCAGAAATTTGTTACTCCAACCTATAGTTACCCAGCAATCCTTAGTAACTCCCTCTTTTATGGCCAAATACAAATCGCAGCATATCTTGGAACTAGGAGCGATATGCAAATAGGTCAGGGCTAATTTTGGATATATGCTGTGCAGAAAGACAAACTGTGCCCTTTAAGAGAACTTTTAAAGAAAATCAAATTTATCTTCTAATTATGACAAATTGGGCATACATATGATTAGTCAGATTATCTTGGTAAATAATATGGTGAATAGAGGTTTATTCTATTACCCAAACCTATCAATGAAAACAAAAAATTACTGTTACCATATTCCTAATTATTAGTAAACCTTTATGTTCTTCCTAACTTGTATTAAGACTAAAACTTACAAGTGAGATAAATTCAGTTTTTAATGATTAGCTTTTGCATGTCCTAAGGGTCACAGGAGCACAGTATCTTTAGAAATCTATATTCTGTAAAGAAAAGCTGAAAGTACCCTTAAACATACAGTTTCAGTCTACATAAATAAAATATCTGTTTTAACTCTAGTACTAACAGCTTAAATTTTTTTGCAATTGTGAAATATGAGAAAGTATATAGTTGAAAACTACCTGTTTAAGATTTATATAGAGGTCAAAATGTTAAAAATAATGTTCACTTTCTTGTTGACTATAGAGATAGCTAATAGAAGAATAAGCTATAAGAATCATTAAAGAATGTAAAAATCACCTGAACTTCTGTCTGAAATTGCCAGCACTGGAGTGTAGTGCACATTCACAGGTTTTTGCCTTTTGTTTCTTTTTAGTTTCATGTTTTTTAAACATGCTATTTTCTAAAATTTCAGAATGGTGAAAAATGAGCTTAAATCTCAAATACACTACTCAATATGACTTTGGATGTTATTCCATCTCTTTAAATTTCTTCCTAATTTATAAGATAAAAATGACACCTCAGATTATGAGACTTGGAGATAATGTATATTAATTACATATGCTAGAATATTTACTAAGTGTTACTATATTAGATGTCTTGAGAGGCAATCACCACTATGTTTTGAAAGAGTAAAAGATAAAGAAGCCACCATATTTGTAATTTCATAAGTAATATTTAACTATTATAATTATTTTCTATCCTTAGGGCTTTTTTTGTCTGTTTGTTTGTTAAGATCACTACAATCCTTAAACTAAAGGCAAACTAGTTTTGTCTTCTGATTTTAGCCACTGAAAATCAAAAAATCAATCAGCCTTTCTATGTGCTAAGAAAATAATTTAAAAAAAAAAACAATTTTAACATAAGCTTTTACAGTTTACTTTTTTTGGCAGGGGCAAAAGTCCTAAGGCATAGATGGAAACTGTGGGAAAAGTTGGTTGTGCTAGAAGGATTAACACCACCATGAAATCATAAAGTATTAGAACTGGCTGGCTGATTATCACTGTAACTTCAGACAGTATTAGCTTTCAATGTTTCAGTTTTCAATAAATACTGTGGTAAGCTTTTCTAGGGCTGTCTTAGAGTCTACCTTACCTAGGAGAAAGCACTTACAACTGTAACTGGATGCCCTATGGCTGGGCCCTTTCTTCTATTGTTCCTATCCTGTTCAATGTGGCTTTAAAATGTTTTGTGAATGCTAATACAGAAGTTAAAAAAAAAAAAAAAAACCAGCTGTTATAAAACAAGTAGATAAATGAGAGAAAATTTCACAAGAAAAATGCAACATTTTTCTTCCTAGATAAGCACTCCAGCACAACATTTTAATTACATATCCACACAAACCCAAGAACTCAATAATCCAATTAAAAACATAGAATAAATAAAAAGCACTTAAAGGGCAAGTTCCGAAGGGGAAAATAAAAACTAGCAAAAGGGCTTCAGAACCTTGGGGTTACTGAGAGGACTGTGTCAGACTCAGAGTGACCACTCCTCTTCAATCAGAAGCCAAGTTTTAGGTCAGGTACAAAAGGCTCTTCAAGGTGGTATTTTACAGAAAATATTGTGAGGAAAAAGTACTTCACACTTTGTTACTTTGCACCAATAAGTACTAACATAAATGTAAAAAACAGGTAGTGGGTTAGTACCTGTTCCAAAGCTCTTAGTGGGCCAACATTAACTTTGAAACATTAAAATACAAGTATCTGTCAAAAAACTCAAAAGGCAAACCTAATTTCTAAATTCAAAAAAAAAAAAAAAAAAACCAACAACAACAACAAAAAACAATCTCCAGATGTTTCTTTAGCAGAGAAAGCAAAAGAATGAAGGTGAGGAAATGTACTCTCAGATATCAATGGAAAGGGTTAAAAAAAAAAAAAAATCACACACTACATGCAGCTTTCTATACCATAAAGATGAGCTATGGGGCTTCCCTTTAAAAGGCTGTTTTAGGGGGCTGGAGAGATGGCTCAGTGGTTAAGAGCCTCGTCTGCTCTTCCAGAGGACCCGGGTTCGATTCCCAGCACCCACATGGCAGCTAACAGCTGTCTTAGTTCCAGGCAAACACCAAGCAAATAAATAAAAGAAAAGAAAAAAAGAAAAAAAAAAAAAAAAAAAAAAAAAAAAAAAAAAAAAAAAAAAAAAAAAAAAAAAAAAAAAGGCTGTTTTAGTTCACTGTGATGACAGGAGACTTCTGTAGATCTCTTTCCTGTTCTCTCCCTCTCAGCAATAGTCACCAAGTGTGCGCAGAGTACTATAAAAACGCATACAGATGCAGTATAAGCCACCTGTCCTTTAACACTTGTTCAAACATAATAAGGGATGACTATCAGGTACTAAAAATTAAGTTTTTCATAATTAAGAAATTCCCATAATCTGAAGAGAAAGCTATTTAATTTTAGCAAAGTAATCAAGATTGCAAGTAACAGTAACAATCTTTCCACTAACTTTTGTATTGTCTATCATTTCACCTAAAAAGGTTTTAAAAGCAGATTAAAGGCTTTAAATTCTAAAATATTTCCTAAGACTGAAATTACCTTCTTGTTTTTGGCAATGCATATTTCCTGGTTAAAATTAATCTATTTCTCAAATGTGTTTTCCTGTTAAAATATTTTATTGCTTAAAACCATTAAAAAAAAAAAATATGAGACAAGCTGCCAGGAAGACTAGGATCTTGGGAGTGATAGAAGGCAGTTTTCTGTCTAGACAACAAGAAGCAAAGTCAAAACAAATAAAATTAAAATATAAAGGTCTGCCAAGAATCGACATGGACTTAACAGTTTCTACAGGTTGTATCATCTAATCCAAGAAAAGCAAGTCTTACTTGGCAATGTGTCATAAAAACCGTCAATCCATGGAGAGTCAGGGAGGGAAAGAGAGGAGAGAGAGAAACAAAGAAAAAAAATTTCATGGTATTTAAAAAATAGAAACTCAGATTCTTCAGTACAATTGTCCTCAGGGTAAATAAAGAATGAGGCATAATTACAGTCAATTAAGCTGTTTCACTCAAACTGTTACAGCAGGAAAGAGAGGCTAATGAATTCATCTAATGAAATTCAACTGACAAGTCACATCCAGAAAGAGGCTCACCTGAAAAGGAGCCAGAAGAAAACACATTCTGAATATCTAATTAGTGAAACAGACTTCTGATGGTTTATCTAAGTGGTGTGTTACCTGTAGACAGGATTCAGCCATGTTTCCTTCCTAAGTGACATTAAGTTGATGGCCATCTCCCTCAAGTTGATTTGGAGCTTTACAGTTAGCCTAAAGGCACTGATGTACTGAACCTGATGTACTGAACTAAAGATCACAGCCTCATACCTCAAACAGCTCTCACAGACTCAAACAGGCCTTAATCTTTCCCTATAGTTTTAGTCTAGACTACCATATCACTGGGTCAGGGCTCAGGTTCCAGGTCTCTGTCTCTGTAGACTCAGACTCCAGCTCTATTATCAAGTCCAAGCCCTATAGACCCAGGTTCTAGTCTAGAATTCACACAAGATGTTAGATCCACTCATTTGCTGATCCAGGAATCCGGCCAGACCATGTGAGGCTTGAGCAACCAGCATGAAAAATCTGAGACCCACTAAAGGACTAACTGGTGAAGACATTTTTGAAGAAGCTAATCTGTAAAAATCAAGACATGTCTACTTCCTCACCTACATCAAAAGGTCACAAGAAAGGAAATAATTAGGAAAACAATGCAACAAAGGGACATATTAAATCACTTGTGCTATATCTGAAAGAACTGGATATCAAGTACCACAAGTTGGCTTAATGGGTAAAGGTGCTTGTATACAAACACATGTACACTAAATAAAACTTGAACAATATTGAGAAACTACGAATGGATGAGCAAAAACCTCAAAACGGTCACATTAAAAAAGATCAGTGAATTACAAGGGACCATAGACAAACAATTACATAAAACCAGGAAAGCAATATATAACTAAGGGAATTCAAGACAGAAACTGTAAGAAAAGAACTAAACAGAAATTCTAATGCTGAAAAACACAGTGACTAATAACCAAACTACAATTCATAAACTCCAAGAGGTTAGTTAGAGAGGAAGGGTCTAAAGTGGACATATGGATCTCCCCAGGAGAAATAGAATAGATTTTCCTGTAGGCAAGTGGGAAAGAAACAGGAAGCTCAGATGGGGAGGTGAAGAGGAGACAGAGAGAATGTGAGAAGAAACAGCTGGAATTGAGGGGCATTTGAGGGCTAATATGGAAACCAAGTGAAGTGGAAATTTCCTAAAATATACAAAGGTGATAATAATGAAGTTTCCTAATGGGAGATACAGAGTCTCAAATGGCCATCCCTGTTACCAAACAAGGCTTACAATAGTCAGACTGGGTTGCATTCAATTGAATTGTTGCCTAAGTGGGTCACATGAGAATCCCCAAACAACCAAGGTTGTTGTTAAGATAATGAGTTGCTCTCCACAAACAGCAGGACACTACTGATGAGGAGGACATCACCCACACAACTCATTGAACAGGAATGAGTCCAACTTGTGCCTACATGGAGCCTTCACCCCTACATTCTAGTGTCTTTGGTGAGGAAAAGTACTCTACACACCACCAAAAGAGAATGCAAACAAAAAATAAATGGCAAATAAATGTAAACCAGCCACAAAACCCTGACCTAACAATGTGTTGTGCTTGTAAAATAAGCTAGGATAATGGTAGCACAGAACTTGTAACCAATGTCTGATTTGATTTAAGGCCCATACCATGAGATACAACCCATATCCAACACTGTTTGGGTGACCAAGAACCAGAGATCAGGTATCTGAGAGATCTAGGGGAAAACCAAACATTATTGATCTTAAATAATAATAATAATAATAAACTCTTGATGATAGTATGCTAAACTAATGGATTCGGTGATCATTAGAGAAGCTTCCTCCGACAGCAGATGAGAACAGATACAGAGACCCATAGCCAATTTAGAGAAAGTATAAATAGGATGTCTCTACCAAATCCCCCTCCTCACAGCTCAGGAAACCCTGTGGAAGAGAAGGCGTAAAGTGTAAGAGCAAGAGAAAATGAAGAGAACAAGGACCTTTGAATCAACTAAGCAAGGCAATAAAAACTCACAGAGACTGAAGCAGAAAGCACAGGACCTACATGGATCTGCAGCAGGTTTTTAACTTAGTATTTTTATGAGATTCCCGAGTGTGAGAATGAGTGGGTCTGTGATTCTTGTGCCTGACTCTCTTCCTTCTGTTGGTTGCCTTGCCCAACTTTGGTATGGTGAGTTTTGCTTCACTGTATTATATCTGACATTTGTCGTGTTTAGTTATTATTTCTTAGAAGTCTGTTCTTTTCTAATGATGAACAAAAAACTGTGGATCTAGAGGGGAGGAGATAAAAGGAGGGGGCATAGAAAAACTGTGAATAGGGAGAAGGGAAATTATTATAATCAGGACATATAAAAAAAAGAATCTAGTTTTGATAAAAGGGAAAAATGAAAAAAAAAAGAAATTTTAATGCTAAAGAACACAGAGACAAAAGTAAAAATTCAAACCAAAAATGTCAATAATTAATCAAGCAAGTGACACACTAGAGTACAGATCTTTTAAAATTGTCAAACATGCTAAGAAAAAGTAATGAAAAAAGCCTCCAGGACTCTTAGAACACATCAAGCAAAGTAAAGAACACAAAAAGTCCCAGGAGGGACAAAGAAGGGGACAGAAAGTTTAGTCAATGGTTAAAGAGATAATGACAGTAAACTTCCCTATTGTGCTCAGGCAAATGAACATACAGATCCACAAAATGCCTGAGGATCCAAATACAATAAAGATTTTACCATTCACCAACATGCATCACCAAAAGTTTTCAAAGGTCAAGAGTTGCTGAAGCAGCTAGAGAAAAGCAGATCTTATGCATGCTGCACCCTTCACCCCAATGACTGTACTCAGCAGAAACCTTGCAGGCTAGGAAGGCTAAGATAACTGTTTTCTTTATGAAACAGGGGATGGAAACAGGGCCTAGGACATAGCAAGTAAATGTTCTACCACAAGCCAGATCCCCAGCACTAGAAGGCATATTTTAAAAAATAGTTCAAGAATGTTATATTAAAAAAAGGAAAAAAAAACCTTGAGAAATAAAGGAAAATGAAAAGTTTTACCAGACAAGCAAAAATGACTAGCTCTGCCTTTAAGAAATAGCAATCAGTATTTTTTTCAACATGAAATGAATGGATGCTCACAATAAAATATATACTCCCTATGATAGTAGCAACATACTAAAATCCAGATAGTATAAACTGTTAACAATGGCACATACATCATCTTAACTCTACTATAAACCTAAAGAACAAATGTATTAGTAGTAACTATAGTAACTTGTAAAGAAGACATATATAAATGATGTATATTATATTATGTTATCAATATTACTAAAGATGCAAAGGTGTAGTTTGTGTGCAGCTGCATTTAGCTGTTGAAAATAACCTTTAAGCTATTAGAAATCAGAGGTTAGCATAGTCACAAAAAAGAAATCTGTAACAGACACAAATCATGAGGAAAAAAAAACCTCTCACAACACAAAGGAGAACAACAAAAGAACAAAGAAACCATAAAATAGAGAACAACATGGCAGTAAGACACCCATGTCTACCAATAATAATTAGATCATGTTTTTCTTGAACATCAGGCATAGCTGGGTCATGAGGGCTGTTAATAAAAGCCCATACACAATTGGTATTTTCTGTTCCTATGAAACTGTGTGTAGTAAGTCCTGAAAAACCATTAAAAATCATGAGTTGATAATGATCAATCAAACTGGTTTTTTCTAAAATTAGGCTTACTAGTATTTTCTAGCAAAACTAAACTTACTACAAAATGTTTTATATACAACCCAACCTTGTAATTTAATTTCATTCTTGGATATTCATAGAATACCAATCCAAACCAACTTCATTGACAGTAGTAAAAAACTAGAGGCAACCAAGTTACAATCAATAAATGCACTTATTATAGAATACTACTATAGTATGGCTCTTAAAAGTCTACTTCAAAGCCCAATGTACTAAATAAAGGCTTCTTTCCCAATTAAGCAACCTGGGGCAGTGGTGGAAACATTATCCAAAAGAACCTAATGAGAGGTATTAGGTCACAAGGGGTTTGCCTTTAAGGAGGACTGTGGTCCCTTCTTTCTCACTTTCAATTCCCAGCTTACACAGGTGAGATACATTTTCTGCCATGCACTCCTTCCGCTCTGCCTCATCATAGGTCAGAAAACAAAAAAGGAAACTATAAAACCTGAGACAAAGCCTGAGGGATTGACTACCAAGTACATATGACACAAGCATGAGAACCTGAGTTTGGATATCCCTGGTGACACAACCACTCAAATAAAATGGAAAAAACATTGAAAAAAATTCACTGTTTAGAGCAGTGGTTCTCAACCTTCCTAATGCTGAGACCTTTAATATAGTCCCTCATGTTGTGATGACCCCCACCATAAAATCATTTGTGTTGCTACTCTATAACTGTAAATTTGCTTCTGTCATGAACCATGATGTAAATATGTAATACACAGAGGGAATCTGATATGCAGCCCCTGTGAAAGGGCCATTTGACTTCCAAAGGTCAAAGATGGAAAAGCACTGATTTAGATGAATTTCCAGAGAATTACGTTAAGTGAAAAAGCTAATTCTAAAAGGCTGTATCCAATATGATTCCATTTATATATCCTTATAAAATACAATTTTAGAAGTAGCATAAGGACTGAGTTGAGTATGATAATAAAAACATAATGTGAGAACTTGTGATAGTTTAGATATGATGATAAACATAAGTATTTCCATCTGACAAAACCCCATATGCCTAAATATACACCAAATCACAAAGTCCAATTCAAAGTGAGGAAGTTCAAGTCAAAGCAACAGAGTTTAGCAGTGTGCATACCCCAGCTGGTTTTGCAGAATGCTGTCACCAAAAAAAACCAGGCAAAGAATGAATGTGTGTGTGTGTGTGTGTCTGTCTGTCTGTCTGTCTGTCTCACAGGGCCTAAGTTAGCATAGAACTTCATTGAATTTGTAACTTTTTGAAGAGAATGTTTTATTTTAAACATATTTTTAAAAGGTTAGCCTAATAAGTCTGTCATCTTGGAGTTTTGTTTCCTTAAGAACATTATTCAAATGGTAAGGCTGGCATAGATTATAAATTACTCACATTTGGGACATCAACTGCTACCTCTCTCATAGCACTAGGTCTGACGTCATTCATCCCTTGTAAGAAATCATTCAGGGTAATTTTCACCATCCCAGCCACCTTGCTATCAGGGAGGTTAGGCTGTTTCCTCAGGACTCTTCGCAAGGCATTCAGACCTACAAAGAGGAAAACAACATAAAACTGATCACTTATTCCATAAATATCAACTAGGTAACAATACTACTAACTCCAAACTCCCTGGGTATTATGCCATTTACAATATTTTGTACTGAGAAGTATGTATGAAATGGAGAGACGGATCAATGGTGAAGAGGACAGAAATATATGGAAGATTAAAGTACAACTCAAGCACTTAGGTTAGGCAGTAGAAAGATGACAAAATGAAATTACATACTAGAAGACAAGTATTTCACTAGCATAAAACCATCTATAAAGTTTATCAAAATACTGTTGAAAGCGTGTCATTAAAATAAGCACAATAGTAATATGCCTTCTGCTATTGCCCTACTCCCAAATGTACTAAAACGAAGCCAAGAGAATGGGAGAAGATCTGAAGGAAGATGGAACACAATAGAGAAGATGACTTGAGAGTCAGGTATAAGGTTATATAACTAAATGTGGGGTTAACAACAATAAAAATCTGCCAATGGCTAAGATTTCCAAAAATGCAACAGTTAATTCAAAATTCTATGCATAATTAATCTATACTATATAGCACAACTACACTGTAGCCTTAGTTCTGAACACAGAAGCACTTTCTTTCAAATTTCTTTCAATTTTGTTTTACTACCTTCTAAAATGCTGACAGATAACTGACATCTCATGAAACTTGGCTCACAAGGCCAATGGAATCTTATTCCACCAATCAATCATGAACATTGGACAAATATTCTAAACAAAACATCAGATGTATTTTTTTAAAAAAAGCAATATTCATATCCAGAAAGATTCATCTAACATGAAAATCCACCAATATCATTCTCCAAATCAACATATAAAGATGACATAAAATTATGTAAACAGATACAGAGCGCTATAACAAAAATTAATCTTGAAAAACAAAACTGCATGGGAACTTCTTTTATAAGTTTATCTAAAAATTCACAGTGATATTGCCAATAACAAATTACTGAAAACATTCATCCTTAGTCAGTAAGATTAACTTCATGCCAACTTTTTCTTAAATACCATTTTGGAGGTTTTAGCATCTAGTACAGTAAGTCAAAAGAAAAATAATATTGTAGAGATGAAGGAATGAAATAAACTATATTATCTATTATATAGAGAAAAGTATAACACATATTATACATGGAAAACAAAGGAATTTCCATACAACGGAAACAAGTAAGTGCAGAGAGAGAAAGAGAAAATGAGAAACATTTTATGGGGTTATAAAGACACTAACTAAATTATAAAATTCTACGGATATTTCCAAACACACAAGAGAAAATTAGGTAGATAAGATGCACACAAGCACAAATTTCATTATTTTATATAGGGATAACAAATTGATAAATACAGAATCCAGAAGAGACTCAAACTCTTAGGGCAAAAGAAGCAGCAAGTTGTGTTAGCCAGGTGAATATCCAAATGGAAGAAGTGAATCCATTACAAGCAGTGATAGGAAAACAAAAAAACCAAAAAACAAAAAACATACCCATAAGTCCTGGTAAGGCAAAATAATCATGACTCTACACTTGTACACTCAACCACCACTACTTGCTTTCTTCTAAGGTGCTGGGCTGGACCCAGGTTTTCATAAAGCTAGGCAAGTGCTCTACTACTAAGTTACATTCCGTAACCACAATTTCTTAAGATACAACTGATAAACTGAATGTATTACATTGATATATATAATAAATGTATTTCTAATTTCTGACCCTCCGAAGACATCATGAAGAGTAAATAAATACTTTAGCCATAAAGTAGACTAGACTTCCCTATAGGAATGTAAAATATACATCTAACTAGGCCTCATACAAAGCTACATATTAAGCAACAATATTTAAAATAACATTGAAAAAAATGAGAATCTAAACAGACACAGTATGACAGAAACTACCTACATAGTAAATTATCATTATCACTTATAACATCTGTGTAATAGATTACACAGCAATAAAAATCAATCACTACCCAGTGTAAAATACTGGAACTCATGAATCATACTGTAGGTCAAAGATGACAGAACCAAACAAAAAAAACCCCACATCTACAGTGTTTAAAGCCAAGAGTGATTGTCTCTTGAGCTAGGATGATGATACAAGCCAGAGAGAGTGATCCAGACAGTTACTACTTTTCATCTATCCTGGTCTAAGCACTACTAAGTTCACTTCAGAAAATTCATTCGTCTATGCTATGGTTTATGCACTTTCATGCCTAAATGGATTACTTCAATAAGTTTATTTAAAAACTGAATGTGTAAGAGGTTAAAGAAAATGACTAACAAAGCTACACAAAACTAAGATGGTATTTTAAGAAATTATAAACTGAAGGCAAAAATGAATATATTTTTACCTAAACTCTAGTAAGTAGATCTTATTCCTTAATATTTAGTTACTAAAGCATGAAAAGACTAGTGGCTATCTAATCCCACCCCTCTTACCATAAACCAGGAAGCAAGATTCTTCATATTGGTTCCCTTGTGTACATGCTTATGAGTAAAATTCTCTTGCCAATGTATTTTACATGTATTTATAGAGGACCATATTAAATACTGTGCTAAATTAAAAAAGTGACTTTAATCCAAGTCATTAAAACCATGATGATTTAGGAAAAAATCCATTAATTAAAAATAAGTTTTGGAAATTACCTATAAAGAAACTCTGATGACTATGGGACATTTCTGTAAAGTTGTCTGATGTATTTGCATGACTGAGTCCTTATAAAATATTAATTTTTAAAACATTATACAAATGAAACATATAATAGCAGGTGGGATAAGTAAAAGAGAAAATACAACTTGAAGAAGGGAAAAAACTATTATTCTGAAAATATGCTTTCAAAAAACAATTTTCAATAAGGGTATAGATCAATACCATTGTTCTATATCTATATTACCTGCAAATTCAGTTAATAATTTATATTAAGTTAAGGAATTAAATGCCAACGTAAAGTGGATGGGTAAAGGTGCTGGATACCAAGCCTAACAACCTGAGCTCCATCCTCAGGGCCCACACAGCTAAAGGAAAGAATGGACTCCATCAAGTTGTTCTCAAAACTCCACAAAAGTGCTGAGATACACATGAAGGCAGACACACTAAGCAAATAATTTTTTTTTTTTTTAGTTATTGAAGTAATATATCATGAAAACACTGAGAATATGTACTCATGGACTATAGGCAGTCTTCAGTACTGACTAAGCATTCATTTAAATATTCATCGAGAGCCTCTTATACATAATATATTCAAATTAACACTTTGAGTCCCCGTGTGTCTGAATACAAAAGGCAGGTCTATCTCTTCCAGAACAGCACTAATAGTAAATAAAAGATATGTGTAATAGGCTAATTACTGTGCCATATTAAGACTATTTCCTCTAGTTAACTTCTCAAGAAATAGAGATCAAGAGACAGAACCAACTACCCTACCCCCTAGCTAATAAAGAATAAAGTTACCATTTTAATCCAGAGCTCTACAAGCTTTCTTCTAATATACCTGTTATTTCCCTCGTCTTTAAAAAATGGAATTTATAGAATCAATATTTTAGTTCAAATAAAGTTAGTAGAATTCAAAATTTGGTAAAAAAAAAAAAAAAAAAAAAAAAAAAAAAAAAAAAAAAAAAAAAAAAAAAAAAAAAAAAAAAAAGTAACAGGTTGTTAGGTACAAAGCAGATGCTCAAAAAAGTTCTGCTAAAAAAAAGCCAGTTTGGAAATGCAGGGTGAAGTAGCAAGCTTAAACATCTCACAGCTCTAGACACAATAGATAAGAATTTCTGATTCACAAAAATCGGATTCAACATAGCTATTAAATCAATTTAAGTGCTGAAACAATAAAAATAAATAGGTAAATAAGCTTTAATTTCTTCTGTTCTGGGATATCTTAGAAAGACCTGTTTGACATTATATGTTAAAATAATATGTAGCTAACATGAATGCCAAGAGTCAAATTCTTCCTTTCTCTATTAAAAAGACACTCCTTGAAGAAATCAAGTTCTACTTCATAATACAATCAGGTAGTCTTAGAAGATAAATTTATAATAAACCCCTATATTTGGGAAACATTGCTGCTAAGCATCTTCCAACATGCATCATAGTTTACACAATTAACATTTCATGTTTTCCAAAAAAGTTCAGTGCTTGTTTATGTTGTTACTTTAAAACATTATAAAATGAGGGAATTAACAGCTATGCAACTACTTAGAAAAGCAGCTGAAACTCAGATGAAACACAGACATAAGTGTCAGGATAAGACAGACTAGGTTGTAAGCAGCGTGTCCATTTGATATAAAAGTATTTCAAAAATCTGTTCTTTGCTTACAAAGATGAGCTACAAAACAGAAGTCTCTGGACAAGTTGTGCACAGCACATCACAGTACCTCAAAATCTAACGCCTGAAATAAGTTTGACTTCCAACTATCAACATTAAGTTTTATAATTGGCTGGACAACAACTATTAGGTATAGTGATATGGGAATGTCTTTACATATGCTGTGAAATAAAGGAATTATTTTGGCCATGGCAGGCACCACAGGAGTAGGCAGGGAAATGGGAGCATAGGTAGGAAAAGGAGGGTGGTGTGAGAGGAGACATGATCCAGCTGCCCAAGAAACAAGATGTAACAAAATAGGTAAGCCACAGGCCACATGGCAAGACAGGCTGAGAAAGTTGCAAGACAGCTGGGTGAGAATTGACTTCAGTGCTTCCTCTCTCTGGTATTTCAGCCTTCCCCTGATATTTGGCTCTGAGTCTCATTTGTGATACTACAGGGACAGATAAAAATGAAAAATCAAAGGGCTGGAGAGATGGCTCAGCATTTGAGCATCTGCTATGGACACTTCAGTTCTACTCCCAGTATTCCCATCAGGTGGCTCAAACACCTGTAACTCTAGCCCTCTCTGGCCTCTCCGCCTCTGAGAGCACTAGCACTCAAGCCAATATGCACAAACACACATATACAAATTTTAATACAAAATACATTATCTCTTAAAAAGGGTTGAAAGGAATTAATAAATCTTCAAAGCATAAAAATTTATACAAATTTAGGCACATAAATTGCCCGCTATTCAAAATTAAATCTCTAAATAATAAAATTTCTCATTTAAAAACAAATTTCTTCCACTACCATAAGAATTAAACTTTTTAAAAAAGTGTAATATAAAAATATACAATGAATGACAAACTGTAATCAACATAATGCCATAGTAGAAAAAAAGAGAGTCCAGTTTATGAAAGGACATGAAAACATGCCATACAGAGACCTAGAGATACAAAGATTAAAGACATGCCTGATTTTTATAACTTTAAAAGGATAAAATCTTTAGAAAAACAAAATGGATTTCTTTCAATAAATTATTTGCTGAATCAACTATTTCAACAGTTTATAAAAGCTACCTTGATTTAAACATATTTTCCATAGTTGAGAATACTCTGAAATACTGTCCATAAGAGCTTCAAAAATATGTACAGGGACTGCAAAGATGGCCCAGTGGGCCAAACCCTTGGCATGTAAGCATGAGGACTCAAGTCTGGATCTGTAAAGACCTGGATACAGTAGCACATGTCTGTAATCTCAACACTTATAGCAGCATAAGGCAGAGAATAGAGAATAATCACCAGAAACTCAAGGGCCATCTAGCCTGATGTACTCTGGCAAAACAGGAGACTCTACCTCAAGCAAGATGAGTGGGGCAAGGAGAAGATACCTGGAGTCATCCTCTGACCTCCTTATATCCACTTTGGTATGTGTATACACACGTACTCCATTATGTCCTTATGATCTTCTCAAACAGGCAATGGATGAGTTAACAACCCTCATACATTTTCAGTTAAAATGTCAATGCAACACACATATTTTGAGTTCTACTATGTTGGTTCCAACACAAAAACCAGACTACTCTCTAAATAAAACTATAACTTCCTGAGTTCCACAACACAGGAAGTACTGTCAGTACAACAACAGTCATCAGTATTGTCACCTGCACACCTGGTTATGTGTGCACGCACACACCAGCTGAAGGAAAATCTGAGAATATGTTCTACTAGAGGTGGTGAACTTGAAAAGGTAACATGAGAGTGGTTTTCCTTCTTTATAGTTTTCCAAGTTACATACATTTTAATGCATATATTTTATAACTAAACAAAATAAAGCTATTTCTATTAAGAAATAACATAAATTACCAGTATATAAATTGTCAATATAGACTCATCAGAGAGTCACTCTCACCTGCCTCATTGCACAATGCCTTCAAGTCTGCGCCAACATATCCATGGGCATTATTTGCCAACCTCAGAAGCTCAGCTTTAGTGAGCAAGTGTGGCACCCTTCGGAGAAGCTTCTGAAGAATATCAAGGCGGTCTTGGGCATTAGGAACCCCGATTTCAATCTCTTTATCAAATCGCCCCGGTCTTCTGAGTGCAGCATCTAGTGCTTGAGGGCGATTTGTGGCCCCAAGGACTAATACCCGTCCTTCACTTCCTTCCTAACAAAATTTAAAAAAAAAAAAAAAAAAAAATTACATATTGGTTTTTAAAAAATAGAGAAGTGAAAACTGACTCTGTGAAAAAGAATAAATAGGATGGTCTCAAGTATCAAACATTAATCCTTATACTTCTATTAACCAATTTTTATTTGTAATAAACTTTTATTAAACATATTAACTTTAGCACAGCTATTTCATAGTTTAGTCTAAATGCTTTCTACCTGAGAAAGCTTTCCAGTACTTAAGTAGTTTTTCCCCTATATACAAGTGAAGATTACAACCTAATTAGCATTCATACAGAATCAGACTTAATTAGTAACTTATCTAAGAATTCTTTCTCACACAATCAACTGTCTTCTTTGAAAGGCCAAAATTTTTTAAGACTGTCTGGTGGAATAATCTTTTCATACACTGCTTATTCTCATTGGTTAATAAAGAGCTGATTAGTCAATGACTAGGCAGGATTTTGTGGGCAGAGAGAATGCTAGGAAGAAGAGAATCAAGGCCAAAAAAGTTTAAAAATTTTTAAAATTTAAATTTAGTTTATTGAGACAAAAATCTTACACAGCCAAGGTTAGTCTCATATTCTCTATGTACCTATATTGTACAAATTCTACTTGGTCTTATAATAAAAACCCAGAGTCAGATATTAGGGAAAAGCTGAAAGATCAGAGAGACAGAGAAACTGCTACTTCTTACCCAGCCAACTCCTCACGAGTCCTCAGACTGAATGCCTGAGTCCTCAGCCAAAAGGGCAGGGGATCCCAGGCAAAGGGCTGAACTCCAGCCTCCTTTCTTGCCCAGCTAACTTCCTCACTCAACTTTCCTAATGCTAGGATAAAGGTATGTGCCACCAATGACTGGCTCTGTTTGTTAAGAGATTCAGAGAATCTCTGCCACCTGAGTACTGGAATTAAAGGCATGGCTCACAACTCTCTGATCTTCGTGGTTAAATCTGTGGGTGACTCTGTCCTCTGCTTTATCAGGTAAATGTTATTAGATACACAATGTATCATCACACACCTAGCCTTCAAATGATCCTCCTTCCTCAGCCTTCTAAGTACTAGAACTACAAGCTTATATCAACATACTCACAGAGACCTAGTAAAATTCACTAAAATTTAATAAGAAATTTTCCTTATTGGCATGTGTCTCAGGTTTTAAATTAATATCATGTGTCACACATAAATATGTGCACACACACACAATCTCTCTCTATATATACATATGCATATATATATATTAAATTATCTTATGTAACAGAAAAATATGCCAGGCTATATGGGCCTCTCAGTGAGTCAAGTCACTGAAGCAAATTACTCTGAGTGTTAACCAAGCTTCATGTCTAACTTCCCTCATCCTAAGATACTCATAGACCCAGACACATTTGGTAGGTTTTGCTATTCCATACTCTAAAACGCCAGTGTTGTACTTACGGAGCCAATGCCATCCATCAATGTTAAGAGTGAGGCTACAACTCTCTTTTCCACTTCATTTTGAGCTCCTTCTCTTTTAGGGCAAAGTGCATCCAGTTCATCAATAAAAATAATTGATGGGTGCCTAAAAAAAAGAAAAAAAAAACATATTATATCTCATTTATCTATATTAAAAACAAAATTACTAAAATGACAAATCAAAAACCAAAAAAACCTTAGATTAATTCTAGTGCAAAGTTAGCAATCTCACAGCCTATTTGGCTTCATAAAAGGCCTCTGTGTGACGTGGGGAAGAGTAAGAATCAGCAAAAGAAAAAAAACCAGAGTATTTCAAAGAAAAAGCTCCAAAGAGTCACAGAAGTGGTAGCAAAATACTTCAAAAGCATGGATAAAATGACAGGAAGGACACAGCTCCAGTCCCCAGGCTCCAGCCAAGGGAGGGAACACAGAAGGACTACCTGCCAACCCACACTCAAAGGCAGATTGGTGAAAAGACAAAGGCAACCATCACACACTTAGAACAAGCAAGTTGTGATTTTCAGCGAGACAGTATTTCTTCTAGTAGATGGGTCAAGAAAGAGAAATTCCATTATATGTATGACACTAAGAGTAAAGGCTGGCTAAGATCTTGAGAGAAAACCTATTATTTGAAACTGACCTAAAGTGAGACAAAGACCTTCTAAGAGGCAGTTATGGAGAGCCTGAAGCTGAATACTGACAAGCTGAAGAAGCTCTGCTCTGGCAATAGAGTGCACAGAGAAAGACAGGCCTGCCCTGGGGGTCAAGAGTAGAACTTATAAACTTAGAGTAACTCTGGCATGTAATACCATAGCCCTGAGCCTAAGTAGATCAACTTAGGGCCCATAATAAAGCCTACACAGCCCTTAGTCAACACAATACAAAACAGGGGAAAGCATTTCCCCTAAAATCAGGAACAACACAATGTACTTACCCTCAACACTCCTTTTCAATACAGTACCCAGTCATAGGTGCAGCAGTAAGGTAAGAAAAATAAAAGGCAGCTGGGACTGCAACTCAGTGGTAGTCTGTTTGCATCCATGAAGCCCCAGGATCAATCCTCAGTATTGTCAAAAAGAAAAGAAACAATGAAAAGGGAAAAGAAAAGAGGTGCAAACAGAAAGAAAAAAGTTCCAAGTATCCCTACTTCCAAATGACAAGATCCTACATAGAAAAACCCAGAAACTGTAGCAGGAAACTTAGACATGGTGAACAGGTTCAGCAAAGTAACAATACAAAGTTAACATGCAAATCAGTACCTTTTCTACACAATGACAACAAACTTTCCCTGAGAGAACTGGGACAAATAATCCCACACACATCCACTCACAGTAACTTAAACAAAGGAAAACAACCTAGGAGCAAATCTAACCAAGCAGATGAAAAGACTCTCCTGGAAAACTTCAAGACACTGAAAAAGATACGTAAGGCAAGAAAAGGTCAAGACCTTCCATGCAAGGAACTGACAGCTAATAGTATTATAACTGGTAACTACAAGCAAACTATAGGTTTAATGTACTCCCTATCAAATTCTAGTGACATTCTTCCCAGAACTAGACAAAACATGCCAGAATTCATACAGAACAGAAGACTCCATAATGGCTAGCGTTAAATGTCAACTTAACACAACCTAGAATTTCAATAAGAATGTGTCTACAATGAGTTGGTCCATAGGCACGTCTTTGGTAAATTGATAGGGAAGACACCATTCCCTTTACGTCCTGAACTGTGGAAAACTCAAGCTGAGCACAAGCAAGCCATGTTTATGCACTCACTTCTTTCTCTGCTCTTGACCATGGACGTAATGTCACCAGCTCTGTCAAATTGCTACTACCTTGACTTTCCCACAATAATGAACTACAACCTAGAACTATGTATGAGCTGGGAAAACAAAACAAAACCACACTTAGGTCCTTTCTATTCGAGTATTTTATAACAGTAACAAATAAAATGAGGACAGACCCCTTTGGCACAGTATTACATCCAAAGCCATAGTAAGCATAAAGAAGAATGCTGGAACTACCTGTTTCTGATCTCAAACTACTACAGAACCAGTAAGAAAAAACAGCATGGAGGCTGCAGAGATGGCTCAGCAACTCAGAGCACTTGGTAACTCTTGCAGGTGAACTAGGTTTGATTCTCAGTATCCACATGGTGACTCACAACAGTCTGTACTTCTAGTTCCAAGGGAATCAGATGCCCTCTTCTGGCCTCCACAGGCACTGCATGCCTGTGGTGCATAGACATATATGCAGGCAAAATGTTCACACAGATAAAAATAAATCTCAAGAAGCAAAACAAACAACAAAAAACCCAGTACAGTACTAACACAAAAACACACACACACACACAGACTAATGGAATAAAGGACAAAGAAACAGCCACCTAAATTTTAACAACGATATCTAAAACAGTCACTGATGGGAGAAAAAGCCTCTTCAACAAATGATGCTGGAAAAAGCCAATATCCACATGTAAAATGAAGGTATTTCTCACACTACACCAAAACATATGCAAAGGTTTCAAAACTAATATTAGTTTTGAACTAAAACTGACACTGCTAAAGGAAATCATGGAAAAACACTTTTAAGATTCAGTACAAAGATTTTCTGAAAAAGACCCTAATAGACAAGAAATGAACCCACAAACAGACAAATGCAGTCTATTCTCATGAGATAAATCTCCACCCAGCATAAATTTCCCACTAATTTCTTCTATTTCATGTCATTTAGTAACTTCTTTATCAAACTTTCATGAACAGATGAGATAACATTTCCTTAAATCTCCCATCAATCTCCAAGGCCATCACTATTTTTGTATTAGTCCCTAGCTTTGCAAAGTACCACTGTTTTTCACTTAGAGACTCAAATTCCAAAATATGAAATATTAACAATACCGTAGAGTGGCTTCAGCAAATATCTGGCGTAACTTTGCTTCAGTCTCACCATAGAATCTGTAATGATTTAAAAAAAAAAAAAGTACTGTTTTACACTTATTACTGTTTATAAAACTTTTTCTATAAAAGGTGGTCTGAATTTTCAAGTACTTCTAAAATAATTAAAATTACTTTCAAAACTTTTCAAATTTTATACATACTATAAAACAAATTTAGAAGGACATATATAATCTCAGTATTTGGGGTAAAGGCAAAAAAATTGAAAATAAAGTTCAGGCTGGGCTTCACATGTAAGACCATGCTTCAGAAAAAAAGGGCAAATTTAAAATACTCAAAATAGTTTAATGTGTGAAATATCTAGGCAAAATATAATGCAACCATTTAAGAAGCCACACCTGTAAATTTAGTAATGAGCATTTACTTATTCAGTCATATACCTACTTGCTTATAATTTCAGGACCATTAATTACAGAAACATAAGCTCCAACTTCATTAGCAACAGCCCTAGCAATCATTGTCTTTCCAGTGCCTGGAGGACCATAGAGTAACAACCCTCTAGGTGCTGGAATTCCTACAAGAAAAAAAAACAAACAAAAAGACCAGTGCATTCAGTATGTTTATTAATTTTTTTTGTCAAATTGCCATACAACTTCCAACACAAGTTAAAAATGAGAACTTAGCTTGTACAACAAAATGAGAATCCTACTTCTCCCCTACTTCCCAGAAAGATACACTATCCTAAATCCTAAGCCCAAAAATGACTTTCTCTATCTCTGTAGATTACAATCCAAGGGAAGAATGATATTATATATATGTGTATATATATATATATATATATGAATGAATACAATATATATTGGTGTTTTGTTGGTTTGTTTTTTTAAAAAAGAACTTTTGTCTTGTGCCACCCAAGCAACAGAGTACAACAGGGGAACACAACATAATTTCTTCCAACTTGTACCCTTAAAGAATATAAAAAATACTAACAAGTACATAAATACATGAGTTCCTTTTACATAAATAAAGATTAATGGAAAAGGAAAAAAAGGGTCTGGGTAATATATAAGAAATAGAAGCAAAGGATTTGGACAGCAACCATGAAGGAGTAGCCCTGAGTTACTTCCTTAACTCTTATCTCAAGGCAGACACACAAAGAACTACATTTCTTAATAAGTTTTAACTAAACCATGACTATGTCTGGTTTATTTCTTTAGACATTAAGGCTTATCTAGCATAACAAGATACTTTCTGAATATCCAGTCCAATAGTGGATAATATGCTATCATAAGAGACACACCTGCTACTAACATAAATCACAACTTAAAAAACCAAGCATTGAGAAGAGGCGTTCATATAATCTCTGAAAGCTAATATGACACACAACACAGGAAATAAATACAGTAGGGTAAGAAATTACATTTGAGTGTGGAACTAACTATCTGCTTTTAAGTTTGATTGTAATGTGAATACAGCAAACTAAAAGTAACATACCGTAACTCTTGAAAAGCTCAGGCTGCTTGAGAGGTAGTTCAATTATTTCTCTTATTGCTTTTAGTTGACTGTTTAAGCCTCCAATCATGTCATAAGTTACTTTGAATTGGCTGTCTTGTTCTTTTGAATTTGTACAAATTTTTTTAAGATTGATTCTTGTTGTTGAAGAAATAAAATAAAAAGTATCAGTATTGCGCTTTGCTCCTGCCCTGGTAGACTTCAGTAGTTTCTCTTCACTGATAGGCAGTGTATTTTCTTCTTTGGATGAATCAAAACTACACTTGGGACCAGTGACTTCCTCTAGACCACTGCCATCCTTAGGGCTCTGTGTAACATCCAACAAAACTTCACCAGCCTTATTTATAATTTTGTCATTAACAGATTTACAGGGAGTGCTCTGTGATGCTGGGCTCTGAGGCTCTTTCAGATCTAATTGGCTTAGCTGGAAAGATATATCCATGTCACTGCTCTCCATACTAGAATGTTCAGAGGCCATTCCCTGGGTATCAGTACCAGAAGCACTCTGAGGTTTTCCCAATGTTGTGCCATCTGTCCCTTTTACTTGTAACACTTGTAACTTGCAGAGTCGTCCATAGAATGTACAGTATAGGAAATTGCCTGGTAAAACAATCTTGCCATCTAAAAAACAATTGAAAAAATACATTAGCATAATTTTCCCATTGAACAGTTTTAACATCAATTTATTTAACTTACCACAATTGGAATATTAATAGAGTAACTGTCATAAAAAATAGAGGGGACATATTTCCGATACAGTATCAGCTGTATTAAAAACTCATTTAATACAATTAAAGTTCATTCTTTCAAATTCTATACATCAGTAAATCTAAAATTCTATAAATCATAGGAACAAAAGTCTATTTTTACCAACTAATATGGTACACCCAAACCTACATTGCAATGTTTCTCATTAGTAAACATGCAAGCACAATGGTTAAAAGGTCTTATTTTAGTCACTCACGTGGTATACATATATATATATGCAAACAAACATTCACATACAATCAAAATAAATAAGATAATCTTTAAAAAAAACCTCAGTTCTAAGGCTGTGGCAATGGTTCAGGTAGTAAGGTGTTTGCTGAGTAAACACAAGGACCTTAGCACAGATCCCCAGCACCCTTATGAAAATCCAAGTACACAGATGCACCCTGCCCTGGGGAAGAAGAGACAGGAGGATGCCTTCAGCTTGCTGATCAACTAGTCTAGCTGAACCCATGACTTCAGGTTCAGTCAAAGACACTTTCTAAATAAATAAAAAAAAGGTGGAAACTGAAGCACCCAGTGTCAACTTCTGGCCTCCATATAAACTAAGCAAGCACACTTGCTCTTGAGTGCACGCTCGCTTGCGCGCGCTCTCTCTCTCTCTTTCTCTCTCTCTCTCTTTCACACACACACACACACACACACACACACACACACACACACACACACACACACAGAGAGCTTTACTTCTCTACAACCAGTTTTGTCTTCAAATGGGTATTTGAAGAATGAGAATATTCTGGGCTGAAGAGATGGCTTATCCATTAAAGGCTAGGCTCACAAAAATATTAGAGAATATTCACTTAGCTATTAAAAAATATCTATAAGCATTGTCTGTTGCTCCTTTGCTGCTTAAAATTGAAGAAAACAATTTAAAAATACTACTCTCACCTAGTTTTCTCAGAATACAAGCAGTCAGTTCTTCTTCATTAATTTCCTTATCTTTGTCACTACAGAGAAGGAAGAAAAAAAAAAAAAAACAAACAGAAATCAGCATTAGGTACACTAAAACTAAACCATGAAAGAAATGCCATGCATAGCTATTATAGACTAGACAAACCATTTGTTTAAAACCTGAAAACAAATACCTTCCACAATTTTGACAATCATTTTTTCAGATTCATGTTTCCTGCAGGAAAATGTCTTCAGTTTGATGGCACAGAGGTTTAGAGCAATGATCTTCAAAACATAAGGTACTATTCCTTAAGAGACCATATCATTAAAAAAAAAAAAAAAAAAAAACCTAATCCCTTAAGAAATGTCAGCATGTACTGCATAGAAATGGTAAATACTGCTTTGTAAAACATTTTCTCATACACATATACTTCATGTACATGTAGATAAATACATATACAAGTCTGTGTATAGACACCCGTCTATCTAGACACACACACTCAACATGTTAAGTCATAACGAGAGTATGTCTGTGTGATGACAGTCAAACAATCTGAAAACTCACTTGCCTAAACTAATCTCTCTCCTTCTGAACTTACCTAGCACAGAGAAAGACTTTTATTCATAGCTAACTTGATTCCCTCTGTATAATTTTACACATTAGCTCTTCAGAAAAATCAAATCCTGTACATTCTATAGGGAAAAGGAGCATACTGACTCAAATGGAAATTGATTCTGAGGAATATGTCTAAACAAAAACACAGGGCTCATTTATTTGTCTCTGGTTGGTTTGAGATCATTCTAGTAATTATTGTCTCCACCAAGAGCTGTATACAGGAAATACAGAAAGTAGGCACATCTACCTGCCTGCACCTACTTTTAAAAGCCTGCTTTTAAACAGTTTTCAAAGGGCTAGAGAGATGGTTCAGAGGGTGTCTACTGCCCAAACACAAGGACCTCACTTCAGATCTCTAGAACCGACAGAAAAGCCAGTTGGGCTTGTAACCCTGAGGAGAATATAATAGATAAACGTCCTAAATTTGCTAGTCAGCAAGTCTAGCCAAAATGGCGCACTCCAGATTCAGTATGAGAAACATAAATGAATAGACAGATATCTAGCTGGGAGTGGAATGACTCTTGAAACCTCTAAGCCCATCCCCATGATATATTTCCTCCAACAAGACCACACACCTCCTAATCCTTCCTAAACAGTACTACCAACCGGGGACCAAGCATTCAAATATGTGAGACTATATATAGGGGCCATTCTCATTCAAACTACCACACATGTGCAAGCATCCAATATATACAACTGATTCTCAATAATATATTCTTTGCTTTCTGTTTTTCAATGGTCATTAAATGGTTACTTTTTTTTTTTTTTTTTTTTTTTAAAAAATTTTCTTAATTTATAATGGGAAAAAAAAATTATTCAAAAAAATAAATTTAAAAAAAAAAAAAAAAAAAAAAAAAAAAAAAAAAAAAAAAAAAAAAAAATTAAACTCAAGGTGACAACTACAAAGCTTTTTTTTTGAATTCTAACACATTCATTCCATAAATTATCACTAAGCTGGTATTAAATTATCTAACGGTACTTTTATTAAAGCAAATTTGAGTCAGACTTTCATGAGCAATTAACTAAAAATTCTGTTGGAAGAAGAGTGAGAGAGTCTATACTCATCCTTCAATAGGAGCTATTTCAAACTCTTGGTAGTAACAGGTCTTTGTTTTTACTAGAGTAAATGTGAGTTAAACATGCAATCAAGTTTTTTGCTTGAAAGACCATAATTAAAATTGCTTCTTGAGCTGCCTACAGTGGTACATATATAAAAGTACTCAAAAGGAGAAGGAAGAAGCTAGCTAGCCTGGGCTACAAAGAGTAAAACTGCCTCACAACACAGATAAATAAAAACACCTGGAGACAACTCACTGGCTAGGAGTACTTGCTATTCTTTTAGATGACCTGGGCTCAGTTCCCAGTACCCACATGACAGCTCACAACCACCTGCAATTCCAGTTCCAAGGAATCCTATTCTTTCTTCTGACCTCAGCAGGCACCAGGCACAGGCACACACATGTTGGACATACATACACACAAGCAAATTCTCTTTTTTTTTTTTTTTTTCTTTTTTTTTTTTAAAAAGACTTTATTTATTTGCCTTGGTGTTTGCCTGGAACTGGAACTACAGACAGTTGTTAGCTGCCATGTGGGTGCTGGGAATTGAACCCGGGTCCTCTGGAAGAGCAGACGTTGCTCTTAACCGCTGAGCCATCTCTCCAGCCCCCACACACAAGCAAATTCTCATACCCATTAAAAATAAAATTAAAAATATTTCTATTTATAGGTGATTACAAAGAGACCCACAGAAGCCAAGGCGCAGAAAATACGAGACTGCAGAATGTTCAGTCATAAAATGGGACACATAAACCACATCTTCTCCTCCAAAGATTCAGAGATCACTGTGGAAGAGGAAGCAAAAAGAGTCTAAGAGCCAAAGACAGTGGATATAAGGAAGTAGTGTCTTCTGGACACAGCTGAGGAGTTGTACAAATGAACTAATGGCCACTGGACAGCATGCACAAAACCAAGACAGACCAAACCCCAGCTGGGAGAAGGTTGTTGGGCACAAAACCTTACCCCTAGACCTGAAGCTACTGAGAGAGCAGCTGTTAGGTGCTAGGAGAGGAACAGTCAGTTTTATCTAAGAGTGTAGACGCTTGTTAGTCAATCTTGCTCCAAGTAGAAGGCTAGACATGTGGGCAGCAAAAATTAGTCTTGATAAGTTTACAAAAAGAACATAAAGTTAAGTGAGTAGAGAATGAGGTTAGGTCTCAGAACAGTTTGTGGAGGAAAGATGAATATGGCTGAGATATATTATATTCAATTCTCAAAAGAGTTAACAACAACAAAAATTTTCAGTTATCAAACTGTTAAGAAATGTTGACACCGGAAATGAAAAATGATCTATACTAGTTTTTCAATGGCAAGTACTACTCTTAGATTTCTCTGACTTATGTGAGATATGGATATTGAGTCTAAAGATATCTAGACTATTTTTCTCTGTCAACCACTGATTCCTACATTTTATTAAGTCTTTAACATCAAACTGTGACTAAATGTAGACCTAGTTCTTTATCTTGCTAAAATATTTCTGGGAATTATTTCTCATTAAAAAATTAATTTTTATACATTGTTAATTTTAAGGTAGTTGACATGTTCATAATCAAATAAATATCTCTCAGTGGCAAAGAGAAAAACCTATGTCTTAGCTATTCACAATAAGCTGTAAGTGCCCTGATTTAACTGCAAATTAAGATGAAATACACTGCTAAGTATTCATCAGTTATAATACCTTCACTCAAAATGTCAGAGCTATTTAACTTCAGGGTATCAGAGTCCCTTATTCATAAATTATATTCACCCATTTAGCCTATGTTATCATATATAGTGTATCAACACTCATTTAACATATGTGGCTATCATGGCTACAAATGGGAGTACCAGTATGTACAAAGCCCTGGTTTCCATGCCAAACACAAAGGAGAAATTTTCCAGTATCTATATGTTATGGAAGATGGATCATAAGTTCAAGGCCAGCATGGACTACATATTAAGACCTTGTCTCAAACAGACAAATGTGCTACAAGTATAAGAGACAGGATGAATTTCAAAGATTTGATCTGGAAAAAAGCTAGGGGTTTAGGGGGTGAATAAAATACCTTACTAGTAACTTTTTTAAAATTTATTTAATTATGTAAAGAGTATACAGAAGAGGGTACCAGATGTCATCATAGATGGTTGTGAGACACCATGTGGTTTCTGGGAATCGAACTCAGGACCTCTGAAAGAACAGTCAATGCTCCTAACCCCTGAGTACTAGCCCTACTAGTAACTTTTTATAATTATTTATTAAAATAATATTTTACATAGATGGATTAATTAAAATTTGTAGGAATCCACTTCTTCATTTAGAAAACTCAAATTGAACATGTTTATACTTCTCTTGATTCAATAGAACTAGAGTAATGATATCTGTGATACATCATGTGGATGCTGAGAACCAAAGCTGGGTCTCTGCAACAACACTGGGCCATCTCTCTAGCCCCTCTCACGCCATTTTCTTAAGGCAGCTTTCAGCTAGACAGACATCAAAGAAAAGAGCCAAACCTCAGTGCCAAGTCCATTTCCTGAGCCTGAAGCACAGCTCCCAAAAGAGGCTGGACCTGAATGGTCTCACCAGCTCTCACACCCACATTCTTCTGTGCCATTTCACTCAGGCCAACTTTGCCCCCAGGAAATCCTGCAACTGGCCAGGCTGTATAAACCTACTCAGAGAAAGAAAATAACAATATCAGAAAACTAGAACATATAATATTTATAAGGAAAAGAATGTTAAACACATCTAATACTCAAAGAACAATCATTATTCCCAAACAATACGTGATGCAACCTGTAGTGGGATAACTTGCAGTTTAAAATATAAAATTAAATCCTACGTAAGTTCACAAATCACTTTCAGTAAGTATTACATCTTCTGTGAAGATCAGGAAGGAGTTCATAGTGAGTGATGGAAACATATTAAAACTGAAGACAAAGACGTTATTAGATGGTAAGGTAAGAAGTAAAGAGGAGGGCTGGAGAGGTGGCTCAGCAGTTAAGAGCACTGACTGTTCTTCCAGAGGACCTGAGTTCGATTCCCAGCCTCCACATGGCAGCTAACAACTGTCTGTAATTCTGAGATCTGACACCATGCAGGCAAAACACCAATTCACATAATAAATAAATAAGTAAGTAAGCAAAAAAACAAACTTTAAAAAAAAAAAGAAATAAGGAGAAAAATATTAAAAACAAGATAACTTGTAATGAACGCAGTCTGGTACTTTCTATCCATGATATATTGCAAAACAGTGTAAGAGTCTCTTTAATACCTGGGTCTCAGGACTGGAGAGATGGCTTGGTCTGTGCTTGCTATGCAAGCCTGAGAACCTGAGTTCAACCTCCAGAACCAGGAAAAAAGCCAGGTGTGGTGTCTCAACCTTGTAATCTCAGTGCCAAGGAGGCAGAGATAGCTGGTTTTCTGGGGTACACAAGCCAAACAGTATAGATTTATCTATGAGTTCCAGGCCAAATGACAGACCCTACCTCAATAAGTAATGAGGTGGAAACATTTAAGGTCTCTACATATATATGATACATACATACTCATAAAAGAACAAACATCTATGGATGAGGGGGGTGGGGCTATGGCAGAGGCAAGAACTGGCAACAAGGAGAGAGCGCCAAGCTGCTAAAAATCTGGGAAAAACACTAGTCTTGGAGTCTTCACATTCCACATGACATCAAGGAGAAATACAGCCAAACCTAGGGAGAATAGCTAAGTATTTGTATAAAAGGCAGATGTTCCAGCTGGAGAGATATTTCAGGGGTTAAGAGCACTGACTATTCTTCCAGAGGTCCCAGCAACCACATGGTGGCTCATGGCCATCTGTGATGACATCTGGTGCCCTCTTCTGTACACTGTATACATAATAAATAACCTTTTTCCCCTCGCACCTCCTCAGTGTTCTAAAAAAACCAGACAGATGCTTTTCTTACCTCAAGATCACATTTCTGCAGAGAAATGTATTTAACAACTAGAAGAAAAAAAGTTTAAAGAAACATATGCCACTACCTGCAAAAAAGAAAACAAACAAACAAACAAAAAAAGCAATGGCCCTTTCTCTATGGTATTTGAGTGACTACTATGTATAAAAGTTTTATTTTTCTGAATATTTATAACTTTAATTATGTATATGTGTGGTGTGAAGATATGTGTGCATGTGCTTTTGTCCAAAGAAACCAGAGGCATCAGGTTCCCCTGGAGCTGACAACTGTGAGCTTTCCAATGTGGGTGCTGGGAACTGAACTCAGATATTCTGGAAAAACAGTGCATATCTTAACTGCTAAGCTATGTTTCTAGCACCCATACAACTGTCTGTTAAAGTACATTTTTTTGGAGTCAGCACGATGCTTCACCAGGCCTGTTGAGCTGAGTCTGACTCCTGAAATAGACATCACGAAAAGGAAAAAAACCAATTTACCATCCACATACACAACTAAAAATCTTCTGTTTATTGACTATTGCTTGTATTGAAAGTTAAAACCAGAACGACTTCCAATGCTTCTAGTAAAATAAGTTTTACCTCCTGTTTTCCATCCAAACTGGTAAGGAGCACTGGTCGGCCTATACAGATGTTCGCAGATTTCATAGTATTAAGTCCAAGATGAACAAGGGAATTCTGGAATGTCTTAGGAACTTTGCCATCTACTATAAAAGAATGGAGAATTTATTTTATAACTGAAATTAAGGCATTTTCAGAGTTAATGAAAATCCTATATTCATATAACCATACTAATGAATTTATCATCTCCTGAAGAAACCCACTTTTTTAAACAAACTACGGTAAAGACAAACGTTTTTGAATGTTTGCTGGCAATTTTTGAGTATAATCTACAAAGTTGAAATAAAGAAATCTCTTGGTTCATTAAGAACACACTGTGACTGGGGTATTTAGTTCAGAGTAAAGCACTTCCCTAGCATGGTCAAGACCCTGGGTTCTATCCTCAGCACTGTCAAAAACAAACAGCAACTATTACAAAAAACTAGCCATACTTCCACAGTCTGCACTTTCTACAGAACATCTATTTGGCTGTAGAGGCTTGTTTCCACTTCTGAACTACATAATCTAAGATTTTAAAACCTTTCTTTAAAAGTCTCCATACCTCCCAGTTTAGAGGTCATGTAAATTTTCATCCAAGTCCTTGTTTCTCAATTTACCACCATTAAACACTCTCTGCTTGTAGCATCCTCAAGCTGTCCAAAGGATTCTACCAGTTCTCATTTCTCCAGGACTTTGCATTTAGTTTATGTATGAATGGATATAATGGTAAGAGGGTAATTTATAGAATCCATTCTTTCAATTATACCAAGCAGGTTCCAAGTATCAGACTTGCACTCACAGCAGCAATGAATACAGACAAGAACTTATTGTGCTCTTCTGACTGTAGATGTGATAAATAGTTCTCTTAAGGTCCCACCACTCCTGCCACAGTGACTTCCTGCAATAATGAACTATAACCTGAAATTGTGGACCATAATAAATCCATTCTCCCTTAAGCTGCTTTTTCAGGGTATTCTATCACAGCAATGGAAAGGAAACTAAGACAGCCTCCCCATGCATCACAGGTATACATCATTATATTATAACTCTGCTATGTGCCTTAACCAACCAGGAAAGAAGCTTGACAGTTTTGGCTTCTCTGGGCCAGTGAACTCTCAGGATACACCTGTCTGTAGCTCCCAATTATTGAGTTACAAGACACACCCATACTCAGCTTTTTACATGTGTGTGTAGGATTCAAATCCAGGTCCTCTGGCTTGCAAAGCAAGTGCTCTAACCCACTGAACCATCTTCTCTACCTCCACACCAGCTTTCTATATGGGTGCTTGGTATCTGAATTCTGGTCCTTACATCTGTGCCTCAGGATCTTCACCCATTGAGTCTTTTCACCAGCAGATAGTGAATTTCAAACAACCATCCACCCTTGCTCCAATGTATAATCTAGTAGGACAAGTTATCCAACAGGTATTGAATAGTTAGAAATGTATAGTTAGAAACTAAGACTAAACAACAAAATAACTGAGAAGCCTAGCAAAGCCTATTTTGTGTGATCTGACTGAATTGGAAAGAATTAAGAGAATGCTTCTCAAGAAAAGGGCTGTTAAAATTCAGGTGTGGAGGAAGAGAAGAAAGAAAGAACTAAATATGAAAAAGATATTATTTTTCTTAACAGAAAACGCATGCCCGGATGCTATGGATAGAGGGGAGTATGTATTCTTCAGAGACTAAAAGAGTGATGAGACACAAAGAGAGTTGCTTAAGGAAGGCAAAAACCACCCAGGGCAGTGCACCGAAACCAGATACTAGTCATGACCCTGACAGCAATGGAAGCTCATGGGGAAGAATAACAGAATCCCTATAAAATTTTCATTTTAAAGATCATTCTAAGCTATAAAGTAGAAAAAGAGTGAGAGAACAAAATTGAAAGCAGGAAAGTCAAATAAAGGCCATTGTAGTAGTTAAGGTGAGAGATGACAGTATCTGAGTTTGAAAAGGAAGCAACAGGAATGCAGTGAGAAGGAATACAGAAGCTATCTGGATAATAAACAAGACTACTGCAGTAATGGAGCAGAAACAGATGTGAGACGAGATGTGGTGTTACACAGAACTCATACATTTCTGATTTTGTTTGTTTTTCCAGACAGGATTTCTCTGTGTAGTCCTAGCTGTCCTGGAACTCATTCTGCAGAAGAGAATGGCCTCGAACTCAGGAATCTGTTACCGCCACCCAGCAGTTTCTGAGTTGTGTAAGTACTAAAGTTTGAATTACGGGAAGAAGTAGACATAGAAAGTTGATTCTATAGTCACTTTGAAAAATTAAAGGAAAGAGGTAATGGACAATACTATTTAAGATATAGCTTACAAATGTTCATAATAAAGTTAGGTACAAAAAAGATCACTTAGAAACTTTTACTTCAAGTAGATAAAATTTTGTGTCTGTGAACCCAATAAATTTCATTATTTTGGTTTTTAAATTTACCTTGCTAAGTGCACTACTTTACAAAACTGTCAATGTGTCATTTTTAACTTTGTCACGGAAAGTGTTTGAGAAATTCTGGTATAAAACACAGCCTCACTCAAAAACAGTATGCTTACAAAAATTAATCAAAATCGAAGATGATATAAATGAAAAATTTAGCTGTGGTTATTCTTGCCATAAATTATTTTTAGAGAGGAAAAAAAAGGCATTAGACTAAGAATTAAGAAACTTCGGCATTTCAAAGTCAGATGGAAGAAGGTAAACCTGCAAAAAAAAAAAAAAAAATGATTACCAATGCACATGGGGAAAAATTATAAATATCTAATAATAAATAAAGTAGCAAAGTGTTTTGAGGAAGAAAAGATCAACAATTCCAAAGGCTACGGGCATCAAAAGGCAAGTAATGAAAACCATCCACTGGATTTACCAACAGAGATGAGTTGTGACCATTAAGGAGTTCCCAAGAGACGATGGCATGCAAGTCAAATAGGACCAGAGGTATGTGATTGTCAAAAAGGCAGCAAACACTCCATTTAATGAGTAGATAAAGAAAAGGTGTAGAGAGGATGGTGGCAGAAAGAAATCCCACAACTTCTGCAGTGGTTTGAGATAGAAGAAAATATGGACATATGGGAAGGATCTACTTAAAAAGAGGTTGAGTGTGCAGAATAGAACAAGCTGACTCTGATTTCGAAGTCAGAATAAAAACACTATGGTAACGCTAAAACTGTCTTTAAAGTCTTATTGGTTAGTTTCCTCCATCTTTCAAGACAATTACACATTAAGCATGCTAAGAGATCTTTTACCATGCAAATGGCTTTTCAGATATAAGTCTGTTCCTTCCTCCAAATCAACAAAACTAAGACAACGGCCCTGGAATCAAATAGATCTAAACTCAAACATGGACTCTGCCGCCAGGTAGCAGTGTAAAACGCAGACAGAACTCGTTGGCTTTCTCTACTCTGTACTCATCTATCACTGCTTCTACCAACATTAGATGAGTTTATACATGTGAAAGCTAGCTGACTATTAACACGAATGTGCAATAAACCAATGGCAGTAACTAAATAGCAGAACCTGTGTGGTCAATGAAGAAAACGCCTCCCTAAAGCGACCACGCAATCTGTTAGCACGGATTCAGCATCAAAAACCGATTTTGAGCGTAAGCTAAAACCATTTTTGCAGTGCTTGACAGACGGTAAATCCTAAAGAGCCAAGGCCACCTCGAGTGCAGCCAAGGCTCGGGTGGTCGTCTTGCTTAGCATACGCAAGGCCCGGGGACTCAATCTCCAGGGCCGCCAGGGTGAGAAAGAATAAATAATAGGAGAAAAACTCGGAATATCCCGTAGAGGGTCGGGGGCCTCCGAGGCGCGGGCTTCCGTGTCACGCCCACCTCCACACGCCGCCCTCCCCTCAGGCGCTTCGGCCTCGCTGCTGCCCGCGCTTTCCTCACCTTTCTCGAGGAAGTTGGTCACCACGAGCATTCCTGGAGCCGCCACGGCCGGCCGGGCGAGTGGAGCCGGAGTCCCCGACCGAGACGAAGCAGCAGTCGAGGGCGACGTACCCTCCGCGCCCTCCTTCTGCCGCTTTCGGTTCTTCTTAGAAGACATGACCGCAGGCTGTGGGAAAAAAGCAGCCCCAAAGCCGGCTCAACGTGCGCCGCTCGGGGAGAAAACTTCCGAGTCAGAGGTCAGCGGCTCGGCGCGCACGCCGTAATGCTCCACGTAGAGCGCAAAATGCGTTCTGGGGCGCTAGGGGAGGTTCTCTGAAGACGCTTTGGTAAAAGAAGCCGGGAGTGGCGTAGGAACCTCCGTTTGCGCTATAAACACCTGAAAAGTGGACTTCGGGTGCTGCGCCGCTCTGCCCAGGCCCGAAGTGTCGGTTGGCTTAAAGTAGAAAAAAAAAAAAAAATTCGAAAGTTCCTCCCCCAACTCCAGCTTTCTGTCCAATGGGAAGCCTGCCTCAAGCTTAGCGGGTGGTGAAACTCTCCGAGAGTTTACGGTCAGCCCTCCTCCGGGCGAGAAGGGGCGGAGCGAGCACCGGAAGACGGCGTGGATTGTACGCGGCAAGGCGGGGCAATCGCCGGAAGGAGAGGCGAGGCGGAAAGGGGCGGGGCGTTCTCCAGATGGTGAGAAGGTGCTGTAGCAGACGTGGGCGGGGCGATGCGAGATGGGCGGGGCTAAGAGGCAGCTAAGCCGCGAAGGGACGGCGAGGTGCAGCAATGGGGTGGCTGGGCTACGCCTGCTGCTTTTGGCGGTCGGCGTTGCTCCGTGCAGGCAGAGCCGGGCTCCGGGTCGGCCCGCGCACAGCCTCCAGCGGCCCGCGAGATGCGAGCGAGCTGAAAGGCGAGCTGGACCGATTTGGTGGCGTCTCGGTGCATCTAGCGCGGCAGCCCGCGCTGCACGGACTGGACGCTACCGCCTTCCGGAGGCTCTTGCAGGGCAAGTGCGGGTCTTGGGCGCCGGAAACCAGGGCGGAGCTTGCGGACCCTGAGGTGAAAGCTGAAAGGACACCCAGCTGTGACCTGGAAGTTCCCTTAGCCATGTCCGGGTCTAAACCCTGGAAACTCGCCCTTGTGATGGCCGCGGGTTCGTGGCTCCTAGGCACGGTGTTAGCTACAGCTCTTAGTAAATGCTAATAACCTCACCGTTTGCTACCTTGCAGCCTGAGTTTTGCTGGCACTTAGATTCTGCCATAATTTTTGCTAGGCAAATTGTCTCCTAATCGGGGCAGATAGGAGTTGGCAGGTCAAAAGCCAGTGCTTGTTCCTACTACCCACAGAGGTTTGCAATTTTCAATAGGCTTTGTACGTAGAGCCCAATTATCTGAAAGGAAGCTTGAATGAAAGACCCCTAACTTTGGGATAAGTGCCTGGTTTATGAGAACAGTATGTTTTTCATAGAAATTTGCTGTGAAAAGATTCTTTCACATATCCAGGAAACCACAAATGATCTTTATACGGTGAACAACATGACAAGAAAGCGTCTCTACTACTGTTTAATCTTCATCTCCAAACCAATCTACCTCACATCATCTTTCCTCCTGCTTCTAAGTGCTGAGAAGCCACTAGACTCCGACAATATCGCCAGTAGGCAAATCGAATCTATTTATCCACTGATAGGTATATGCAAGTGGATGTGCACAGGTTGTTTGTGGTACTAATGACCAATGATAATCCAAGCACCACTCCAGAAAGTGCCTGGATTTGGAAACATTTCCAGGTTTCAAGTCCCAGATTGTGCTACGAACTTTGCCAAGCATTAATCAAATGATCACTGAAAAGACTTCTTAGTTGAATAATGCTAGCCAGCCCTAGTTACTGAATAAGTGTGACCAAAGAAACCCTAAATGAAATCCCTCAGCTATGAAGTGCAATTTTTTACATATCTTTAATAAAACATTTCACTGTAATTATAATCATTTTAAGAATCTAATGAATATGAATTGATTTGATTTTCATAACCTGAAAAGTACATGTTCATCCCAATTGATGGTGGCGCCAAGGCACAGAGGCTGTGGGTACCTTCCCCTGGCTCTGGGTCTGTTCTTTCTTCCTTCACACTGCTCTATGAGCTCCTTCTAGTTCTGTTGTGATGGAATTAAAACAAAACTAATTGCAGTGCCCATAAAGGGGAACTAATCAGAGAAGAAAGCCTTATTGCACGAACTCTATTTGGTATTATAATAAAAACCCAGAGCTAGATATTGGAGAAAAACTGAAATATCAGAGAGACAGAAAACAAACCACAGCCACTTCTCACCCAGCCACTCCTCAGCCTAGGTGAGTCCAGGAATCCTCAGACGGAAGGAAGAACTCCTGCCTTCTCTTGCTCCGCCCAGCAATCTCACTTCCTGATTCACCTTTCCTAGTGCTAGGATTAAAGACATGCCATCGCTGCCTGGCTCTGTTTGTTCTTAAACTCACAGAGATCCAGAGGATCTGAGCCCACAAGGGCTGGGGTGAAAAGTGTGGGTCACCATTCCCTGACTTTCACTGTGGTGGGTGACTCTGTCCTTTGATATTTCAGGCTATTTTTATTAAATATACAATACGTGACCACGAAGCCTGACAGGATGTCAGTCTCTCTAGGAGATAAGACATTGTAATGTGTGAGTAGTGGCTCTTAAAGTGTGTTTGCACATGCAGGTCACTATTCTTTACTACTGTTGTGTCACCAACAACGGGAATGTTAGGATTATTAGTGCTCCTAGTCCTACATAGAATGTCTCTTGGCAGAGGGGTTTGGGAGCAGGTAAATGTTATAAATAGCTCATGCCCCTCCTACCTCTGCTTCCAGAGCACCAGGATTACAGAAGTAATTACCATACCTGGCATCACTTACGATTTCCAATGGCAGCAAACTAGCCCTGCTTCTAGTTCAAAGATTGTAAATTCATGACATTTTGAGTAGAAATAGAAAACTAGTTAGCAGGTTAGGTAATGTGTGATCCATTCTAGAGAGTCCTACAGACAGTATGTATTATTAAGTTCACATAATAGTAGCACCTATGCAGTGGTTAAGCTTCCTTTGTGGAAGAGGTCATGCAGAAAGCTGGCTTCCAGGAATGGGTACAAGATGTGTAGGTGGGGGGGGGACGTTTTTTAGAGGGGGAAGGAAGGAAGAAATTCTTAATAGAATAGGGTCTAAGATTTCAAATTCTGCTGTGTGGAATGAACATGAACAGGCCTGTGGATAAAGCGACTATGGGCACTGGACTTAGTTTTTTAAAGATGGTTTGAAGTAACAATTGGGGAGAAAAGTTAAGCATTGAGTGAGGTCAGAGCTTGGCAGTCTCATGCTTTAGTTGAAGCAGTGGCAACATGAATCGTCCAAGGTAAAGAGTTTAAAGGGAAAATCAAATGCAATGGCTTTAGAGAGCATCGTTTTCATTTGATTGGAAGAATTGCCTGGGAAGGAGCATGGGAGACCCACTGCATGATAGACATGTTCTAGAGTCTCAGTTGAGGCTCTGCAGAGATCAGAATTCTTCAAATTCTCACCTAGGACTTATGCGTCTTACTTTGCCATTACACCTCAACTAAAAATGATTCAGCTAAAGAAGATGAGGTGGGAAGGATCTGATCCTGTAGCCACGGTGCATGCTGGATCAACAACTTGTAACTGTGCCCAGCAAATTAACCTCCAAGGTGGGGAGCCTGTGGTCCTTAGCAGGAAGAAGCTTACATAAGCAAGGCCAAAGAAGAGAAGAGAAATGGATAATGACATACTTGGGCACCAAGGTAGTAAGGATGGGGAGTGATCAGTGACTGAGAAAGTCTCAGCTGTGACATGGCATTTCTCCATCCACAAGTTAAAGCTGTCTCTCATTCTTCCAACTCTTGGGGAATGTTAACATCTGAGGCTCAAGTAAGTGAGCACCTTTTCCCCAACTTAACGCCATAGGAAAATAAAACATAAAGGTTTCTGAGCTATAAAACCTATCTTTATATTCAGAATGGTGTTTATAATAAAGATATTTTTAAGTACTATAAATGTCTAGAGTAAAAGTTGGCTGAGTAGCATATAGGATACATGAGGGAAGTTGCTGCTATTGAGAAATCCACTTTCACTGAAGGAATTATAATAGACTGGTTAATATGTAGTGTATTATAAAAGGCATACTATAAGCTGTAGATGTTAAGTTAATGACAAAATTACAAGGAAAAAGAAACTTAAGAGTTTCTTCAGGCTAGTAATAGAGAGCTCTGACTTTTTTGTTTTAACTTTTAGCCTATAACCACTTTGCAGTTCGTAAACCAAAAATAACATCAGAACTCTCAGTGGAAGAGTTACAAAACAAAACAACAAAAACCACCCTTCATCATTATGAATGCTAAAATGAAGGGCATTAAAAGAAACAGAATGGGTTGGGATGTACTCAGTGGTGGAGTGCCCTGTAGCATATGCAAGAGCCTAGCTTTATCTCCAGCATTGTAAGAAGTAAGCACCGAACCCACATTTGTTCTAAGTCGGTCTGTTTGTCCATTTTCCCCAGTGACTGAGCACCTGCTGCGTGCTGGACCTGAATTTGAGGTGTGGTTATACACACTGCACTGTGGTGGTGGAGAGTCGCCTAAGTGGGCTGTAGAAATGCAGAGACACAGCAATGACGCATGTCACAGAAAAGCTTGGTGATTGTTATCTTCCTCTCTCTGCGTTCTAGCTGCCATACAACAGTGGCAATTTGAAGGAAGGGTAGCTGCATGGCTGCACGTCCCCATCCTGCAAAGCCATCTCATTGCCTCTGCTGCTTCCCTGGGCTTTCGCTTCCACCACGCAGAATCAGATTCCTCAACACTGACTCTGTGGCTGGGAGAAGGAGCCAGCAGACTGCCAGGATATGCTACACACCAAGTAGGAGTTGCAGGTCAGTTTCAGATCCATGCCCACTGGAAACGCCTTTTCAGAGGTTTGCCATGTTTTCTTGCAGCTGAGCTGCAAGCCTATCAGTGGATGATGGTTGAGTGAGCACTGTGCGACTGTGACGTGGTGCTTTTAAAAAGACAAACACTGTCTGTCCTGTGACTCACAGGGTGGCATGGAGACAAGTGGAAAAGTGGACTTCCCAGAGGTTAGTAACATGCTTCACACACATGACTGAACTTCACTTCTCAGTGGTGGCACTGAATGGGGATAAGGAAATAAAGCATATGTCACCCAAATAAGCAATGAAATTCTCCAGGAAGTAAAAAATTGTTTGGTGATTCAAGTGTATTGCAATCAGAACATATATGTCATAGTAAACTTGGGTTATATTCAAGGAGGCAAGAATAAGTTTTAGAAGATAAAATTGAGAATATTAGAGCAGGTACTTAAGTAATTAAGTAATTTAAAAGAGCAATTCTTGGACACAAACATTAAAGATAATCATGGCATCAGAGGTTGAGTGGTGGCTCCAGCAGCCCTTTGTAATAGTAATATCAGGCATTCCTATTAAGAACTTGTCTTAATTCCCTTTTGTTAGGATTGACACAAGGAACCCCATTTTTATTCTGATGAAGTTGCTGGTTGTTTCACACATACTAGTACTACATATGCACTAAATGTATAAAATTGCACAGGAAAACTTTTAGGCTGAACTTGAGGCAAGGCAACCTAACCACTCCATTATTTGATTATTACTTCCCAAGACTTTACATGGTTGTTGTGCTAAATGGTAGTGGTTTTAGAAAGAACAGCATAACAGCATAACTACTGTAGAGTCTTGAACTCCCAGTTAGCTTTGGAACAGGAAATTCTCATTGCTGAGTGCATTAAAATCTCCTAAAGGGCTTGCCAAATGAACAGGGACTTCCATCCTAAGGTTCTGAGTCCTACTAACTTCTCTGTGCCACCTGTCATCCATGCTACTCTCAGGCATCCTTTTCAAACCAGGGTGATGGAAATACTTAGGTTTCAGAGAAAAGAAAGAAAAAAAAAACCATAGCTAAAATAGTAAGGAACCCTTAAATAAATGAAAGAACAATGCAAGTTAATTATTACCTTGGTAACTTGGCTTTTTCCATATAATTTTATGCTGTTTTATTCTAGTCTGTGTATCTGAAGTATTGGAAATGAGCTTATGGGAATGTCCAGTAATATACTTTATCTGTAGCCTTCTTTTCCTGCAGCGTATAGACATTCAGACACTTTCTGTGCACTCTCAGAGAATTCTGCCCAGTAATTTGGTGATAAGCTGATACTTCATTGAAAGCCATGCAAAGTTATCTTATGTCTGTATTTACCTCTCTCTCTCTCTCTCTCTCTCTGTGTGTGTGTGTGTGTGTGTGTGTGTGTGTGTGTGTGTGTACTCGTGTCGCTATCTGCCTTGTGTTTTATAACCTAGAGTAACTGATTTGGCTAGGCTGGTGAGGTAGCAAGCTAAGGGGATATACCACCTCCTAGCACCAGGTCTACACATGCACTATGCCTGGTTTTCTGGTTTTTATGTGGAAGCTAAGCTAAGGATCTGAACCTGGTTCTCCATGCTGGAAATGGGAAGCGTTTTACTGACTTAAGTTCCCAAACCTCCTATCTGAGATAGGAACCTCCTCTGTGCCTGTTTCACCAGTCTATGACTCTTTATCCAGATCTGTTTTTCTTTATAGCACCCATGCAACACAGAGTTATATATGTACTTACTTACTCTCCTCCACAATTCACAAACTCCATGAAGCCAGACATTTTGGCTAAATACAGAGCCAAGTATGAAGTAGGCACGCAGTATTCCATGGGGGATGGATGGATGGATGGATGGATGGATGTGTGTGTAAAGATAATGGGTGGGTGGGTGAATGGATGGATGGGTAGGTAGATGCATGGATGATAGTATCTTTAAGTACAGAACAGTTGCTGTGTCTTGATGGAACACTGCTCTCCCTGTAGTACCCACTTGGAGTGAAGCCAGCCCAACTCTCCCATTGATGGCTGTGTGAACCTAGTTACTCCCTATGACACTCACATGACCATGTTACATATGCCTGAGCTACTACTGCACAGGAGCCACACTGCACCTAATGTGCTAGAAAGGAATTTGTGTTTAATCCCTGTCTTGTGTTGTTTAGCTTTATGCTGAGACCAGCAGGGGTCGCTCCAATCGTGCTTCATATCTTTTCACTCTGAGGTTATGCTGTTGGTGAACACATTAAAGAGATGCTAGGTAATCACCAAACTTTCAAATCTAAAAATAGGTTTCTTGGCATCTTAATCCCTTGGGAAGTCCAATTAGACTTATGTCTTATGGTCCCTCCCTCACTGGATAAATTGTTACTGGCTTCCTTTCCTCCTCATAGTACCAAGTGAAGTGTTTCATTTCAGGTACTTTTTAACATTTGAATTTTTAAAATTGTGTGTGTGTGTGCGTGTGCGTGTGCGTGTGCGTGTGCGTGTGCGTGTGCGTGTGCGTGTGTGTGTGTGTGTGTGTGTGTGTGTGTGTGATGTGTGTGTGCAGGCATCCATAAAGACCAGGAAAGGAGATAAGATCAAGGGAGCTGAAGTTATAAGCAGTTGTAAGGCATCTGAAGTGAGTGCTGGGAACTGATCTCTGCAAGGACAGTACAGGTTTGTGGCCTTTGAGCATCTCTCCAGCCCTTCAGTTACAAACAAGCTCCTCTCTCGTGTGTTGCCTCTACATTTCTTTCCTTTTCTTTTTTAAACCATTTTCTGGCATTCTGTGTAACTTACCTTTTAATTTGTCTCCACACCACACATGTAGCAGGAAGTCTTGCTGTGTTTCTGCTGCATCTCCAGCACCTGGTAAAATGCCTCATACATAACAGGAGCTCAGTTAATACATAAGGGACTTCTGTACGTTACATAAAAAGACTCGAGTAGTTAAAGAAGGAGTAAGTGTATAGAAAATATCTTCTCATTGATATGCTTAAGTGAGTCCATTTCAAGGAATCTAGCACAAATCATTAGTGTTATGTTTTTGACCCAAAGTTGCCTAGATAAAAATACTAAAAAGGGGCTGGAGAGATGGCTCAGCAGTTAAAAGCACTTGGTGCTCCTCCAGAGGACCTGAGTTCAATTCCTGGCATCCACAAAGTAGCTCACAACAATCTAACTCCAGTCCCAGAGGATCCACCATCCTCTCTGGCCCCCTTAGACATGGCATGCACATAGTACAGACATACATGCAGACAGAACACCCACACAAATAAAAAGGGGGAAATTTTTTTAAATATGAAAGAAAGATTTGGTTTGGGTCCTAACATCTAGCAAAGTCCATAGTGTACTGTGCAATGTGTATGATGAATGAGTAAATGAAAGTACTAGATTGGAACGTTAAGCAAATGCAAAATAAAGCCTTCTAAATGTATAAGTATGCTATAAAATATATGCTTGCACAGTCAGGAAATGGAACTGGCCTCAGGCAAGTCTTGATGGCTTTTGGGATAGTTGGGATCTCTATCAGGAAGCAGAGGTCTACACTGTGCTTCAGGGAACAGGAATTAGGACAAGAAGTCCAGTTGTGTCTTAGTGCTTTGAGCACTGAGGTGTGAATGCTTGTATCATGTTAGAAACCTAACCTCCACGATGATAGCATTAATAGGGAGGCCTGCACAGGTGCTTTAACAAAGCATTAGAGCCGCTATTAGCACAGACGTAAGGGGTCCAACCCTTCCCTTGTGCTTTCTATGAGAAGTAGCCATTCTTCAAAAACACTGTGTCTATTGGTGTATTGATCCTAGACTTTTTAGCTTCTAGATCTGTGAGAAAGAGAATGATCTAAGCTCTCAGTAGATGGTGTCTCTTTAAAGAGCCAGACGGAGTGCAGCAAATTCAACTGTTTGAACACCACACAAAATGTTAGTATAAAAAAGATGTTCATCTGCGCCCTGAGGCATAGACAGTCTACAGAAAAAGTTTATGCTGATGATCCCTGTGTAAGTTTAACTTACGCTGTAACTTCCCAATTCCAAATTGTTGAGGGAAGAGGAAGAAAAGAGGAAAAAAGAAAAGAAAACCAATCAAGTGAGCAATGCCCTCCTTAGTAGAAAGGTGTTTTACAGTCTTCGGGCTGAGGTACCTGGACCAGGCCTTCCAGTATGGGTGGGATTCTAATGAGCACAGGTGTCTATGGTAGGAGTTGAAGGTGGATGAAATTAATGTTTTCAAATTATCTTCCCCCCCAAAGGTGCTGTATTTGATGACAGCACCAGAAAAGTGCTGGTTGTACAAGATCGAAATAAAGTAAGTTGTCCCTGCCTTATAGTTTACTTTCCAGATATTCTCTTTACAGAAAAATAACATGTAGAAATGTTGGGCTGGCTAAGAGAATATAGAAAGATACTTTAAAAGTTATTTCTAAGCTGTTATGGAACACTTACTTAGTAAAGTTGTGATAGAGGCCTGGAACTGCCAGGGTGATCCTCAGTAACATGCTTGCTTCATGACTGTAGAATATTACAGATGATAGTGTTTACAAATAGGGTTTATGATGGGGTTATGATGGTCATGTCCACTATCTTATCAGTTTCCATAGAAACACAGCAGAACCAGTTCTAAGTGTAACCCAAAAGACAGTGCATCCTTGGGATGAGAGGTTTCAATATGGGTAAAGTAAGGCATAATATGCTTTATAAGTTAATGTCAAACCTGAGTTGGGCACAGATGAGTGGGAAGCCTGTACCGGGTAATCAAAAGTTTATAGAAACAAGAACCCTGCCACTGGCTGCAAGTCCATAGAGCTGAGAGGTGATGCATGCTCTTAGAATCACACTCACAGGAAACCAAAGGGTCACAGTGCAAGTGGAAGACCCACAAACGTTTATGAATGAAGAGTATGAGATCTGCTTGTTTATGAGACCCCTTCTTGTTCTTGAGAGTTACAGTACAATGAACACATACAGCAGAAGTCTACAAGGAGACAAACTGTGTCAGCCATGAGAAAGAAAACTGTCTTATGTTAGCTCATATTCCAGAGATCAGGTTTGCCTCCTTTGCCTCCTTAGCTTCTTTGATGAGAGTTGAGAGTTACACTTATCTGTGGTCAGCACAATGAGGAGAGGGATGGGCAAAATCTCACAAGGTCCTGCCCCTAGATGAAGAGCGACAGGCAATCAATAGCTGAGAGGGAACAATCTACCATCTCCAAGGACAAGCCCACTAAAATGCTACCTAAATGCAACTGCTTATCCCTAACCCCATGTGCATACAAAAAAACACTAAAGGAACTCAGTAAGGTTTATAGATATAGATTTATAGCAATAATAATTAAAGAAGAGGTTTGGTGCTAGAGAGATGGCTCAGAGGTTAAGAGCATTGGCTATTCTTCCAGAGGTCCTAAGTTCAATTCCCAGCAACCACATGGTGGCTCACAGCCATCTATGATGACATCTGGTACCCTTTTCTGTATACTGTATACAAAATAAATAAGTAAATCTTTTTAAAAAAAAAAAAAAAAAAAAAGAATCACACTCACAGGAAACCAAAGGGTCACAGTGCAAGTGGAAGACCCACAAATGTTTATGAATGAAGAGTATGAGATCTGCTTGTTTATGAGACCCCTTCTTGTTCTTGAGAGTTACAGTACAATGAACACATACAGCAGAAGTCTACAAGGAGACAAACTGTGTCAGCCATGAGAAAGAAAACTGTCTTATGTTAGCTCATATTCCAGAGATCAGGTTTGCCTCCTTAGCATTCTCCCACCAAAGAAAATTAGAAATGATCCATGAGAAAATTACAAAAAATTGATAGCCAAGAAACCAAATTAATTTTATTCACACTACTCATAAAAAGCAGTAACATTTTACATAAAACTATTAACACGAAGAATCAAGAGTAATACCTGTGATTAGAAACACAGTACAGTAAATGAATGTAACATTCTAGAGTAGCATACCTTGGTGCGTACATTTATTCTGTAACTCTACTTATAGCAGCATCTGTAAGACCCTATTTGGTCATTTAACTAGCAGCCAAGTTCTGTAAAGTACACAGATTAATAGATACTTCCCTCCAAAGGTTCATCAGTACGAGATTTATCACATAAGCTGAACAACACCACTTCTATTTCCTAAAGAATAAGAGGAAAAGACTTCATCAATCACCAAATCCCTCGAAAGAAAAAAAAAATTAAGTAGTAAGAAAGTTGGGGGAAGTAGAGTAAAATTACTAAAGAACAAGTTTTTACTACATGAGCAGCTGTGGGTAGACGGGAAGCAGGCAGAGAGGAACAGGGAGAGAACCAGAGTGAGTCAGTGACACCAACTATTTGTTTACTTTGCACCTGCAGTTGAAAAACATGTGGAAGTTCCCAGGAGCCCTGTCAGAGCCCGGAGAAGATATTGGTATGTATTTATATATTTCTGATAAACTTGAAGATGTCCGGAAAGTCCATGTTTCTTCATTGCTTTATAGTTAAGAATAACAATTTAAATTTTCTAATTGGTTCAGACCAAATTGGAAGGTTTCAGGAAGATTTCTGAAGGGCAGATAGATGTACAGGTATCATGAGTTTTCTAGCACAAGTCATCCCTTATCGAGCATTAACACACCCTTTCCAACCAATGGTGCTCCGAAATCATCTGAAAAGGGGCAACTTAAGTCATTCATCAGTAAAGTTCATCATAAAGACTTCTCAAATAAGGTTAAAATTATTAAATTTATAATTCTTGACCATATATTATGGTCACATATGGGTGAATAATAATTTTAAATGAACTTTGAAGTATAATAAACCCAGCTACTAAGGAAATAGTGATATAATTCTATTTTGGAGATTTTGCCAGTAATTTATTATGAATAAATCCAAAACATAACATATTTTATGAGGCAATCTCAAATGGGAAATAACATGCCTCCTCTCTTCTATCAGCTTATAGGGACATAGTATGGATGTTAAGGACTTAGGGAGTGAACTACAAAGTATAGAATTATGCTATTCCTTAAACCATTAGGTTAAAATCCACATTATCCTCATCAATACATAATACATTAGATATTACTATTATCTCCTCAAAGACCTTTTTTTTAACATGCACATTCTCATTTCTCCCTAACTAGCCACTGTATTAGAGCAGTCTCCTGTGTTTATTTATATTTGAGTGTATGTTCGTGAAGTCTGAGTTTTTAAATGTTACATAGATCCAAATGCCCTAGCTGTTTTTGTATGGCCAGCTCCTAACAACCCGTGAGCATTTTGAGGACATTCAGATATGTAAAACAAACCTTGGTTAAGGTACTCACTGACTGCTTAGATCTCTGGGGACAGTCTGTTGACAGTATGTACTCTTGGTGTGATGGCACATGTCTGTTTCTCCCAGTACTAGGGAGGCTGAGGCAGGAGGATGGTCTTTCAGGCCACCCTGTGCTGCTTAGACCACGTCTTCAAAAACATCTGTATTTTGTAAAGCACCAAGTACCGAAAGCAAAGGCTCTTTCTTCTGTAAGGCCACCTTCTTCATTTCCTCCCATTACCTATGTGGTATGTGAGGGCGTATAAATAAGGTGAGTTCTAGCCTTCTTCCTCTGCACACTGAGGGGAAGCCATCTGCAGCCCCATGTGCCTTTCCTTCCTGAGACAAATTAATTGAGGTGGATTTTTTTTGCCTTGGAGTTGCCATTCACCATAGCCTTAGAACTTGCTCTTTTACAGCCTGTTTCTGTTGATAGCCAGTACAAAATAAAGACTCTAATGAGGAAGCCAGGTTGTTTAGACTACCTGGAAATTATATTCTTGAAACCTTTGCTTAGGAAAGCATAAAATACAGTTTCAGAATGTTGCCATCCTGAACAGTTCAGTATTTACTGGCTGTTAATTAGCCTGCTATTAAATACCAGAAAATAAATACTAGTTAATTTGAAAACTCAATTTGTTTGGAATCTTCGATTCTATGAATGCTATGTAAGTGAAACATTGCTAAGCTAAGTGTTCCTTAAAAAATTACATTGGGAAAATACAAAACAAATTGAAGTCCTTCAGGCCTAAGTCTGAAGGTGCCTTGTACAGTTCAAAGAAACAAAATGCCTTCCTAAAATATGTCATTAGTATGGGTGAAAACCATACTTTGCTCCAGCTAATCAGGAATGTTCAGCAGGGCCAGAGAGAGCTCAAGGAATCCCACATGCTGAAAGTTTCCCATCATTTTACTCCATCTCAGGACATCCTATCATTGCATACTACAAAACAGAAGAAACTCATAACCTCTGTACTGTCCTGCTGTTCAGCCATCAATCCAGTTGGACATTCAAGCAAAGCTCATCAGCATCAAAATGAGCTTCTAGATTTCTTCACACACATTAACTGCTATTTCAGCTGAGTTTAAAGTCTGTTAAAATAATTGGAAAGAAACAACAGTTTATCTTGGTAAATTTAAATTCATGTTGAAATTGAGGGAGAGGCTTCCATTTTGAGGTGGAAGGGGAGGATGTCCCACATCTCAAAAGCAAAAGCCCTGGCTTCCATTTTCCAGTTGTAGTTAAACGGTGATGTACTGACTCAAGTTAAACTATTGAGTCTGTCCAGGGCAGTGTCTGTCCTGTCACCATGATGGTTCTACAGTGACCACTAAGAGGACACTCACTCTCTCCTCTACCCTGTCCTGTTTCTGTGACTTACAGACAGCTGCTCATATTAGTGGTGCTAAGAACTGAGCAGGATTCACAAGGTTGTTTTCCAGAGCGTTTACAGAATATGCATGTGTGTGCGTATATGTGTGTGTACATATATATATTTAAAAAAGAGTTAGAGGCCACTATATAAACATTTAAGACTAGTGCCACAGTTTTTAATAATAAATTTAATAATGTATTATATGCTAAATGAAAACAATTTTCTTGCTAGAGAAACTCTGAATGTTCTAAATGCCTCTTTTCCTTCCCTCTCTTTATGTGGTGCCAGGAACTGGACCCAGCATCTCACACATGCCAAGTTAGGCATCTACATGGTGAGCAGTGTGGCCTGTCTTGGTGCTTTCAGTTATGAAATGTAATTTCTGGCCATGCTTAACCTATGGATGAATCTTAGTCACAGGGAAGTCAGTATATGACTAAAGAATGGTGAATAGATGTCTTTTAGACCAAGTTACTGTTCCTGTGAGCCTTTCCAGAACCATAGCTTAGGGGCTAGGAAAGACAGTCTGTGGCTTGAGTGCACAGGAATTGTGTGCTTTTGATCACTCTTCATTGCGTAGGCATTATTAGTAGAATTACTGGCAATGCAAACTTATGTGCTATTTGGCAAATATCCAGAGAGGCATTAAAAAACATTAAACAATCTATAACAATTCCAAAGATTACCAGAAAAGTGATCAAGGCAGGTAGTCATAGAGCATCAGAATTAGTGAAGCCCATTCAGGCAGTCTTCCTGGGTGTCTAGGAAAACTGGACATGAATGTATGTTAATGGCAGTAAAAGTCCTGCCATGGAAATTTGTATTTAATCAAAATATTTATAAAATGTTAAGGCCCTTGTTGTATCATAAAATAATATGCATTTCCAGCCTTATAAAAAAATGTTTGATGAAACAACTATTGCATTTGGTGTTAAAAAAAAATGAATCCCAAGTTCTATGGAATCTAATCTCAAGAAAAAGCAGTTTCCAAATCAGGCTAGGATCTACCAGCAGCTAAGAGAGGGGCAGAACCATGGGGAAGGACCTCACCCTGTGGGGTAGTGGGATTGAGGTCAGGAAGAAGTCAAAGTCATTTTATAGCTCACTTAAGTATGTTCAGCACTGCAAACTCCTGTAACAAGGATGGATCCTTTCTCTCCTTTCAGTTTGGTGGAGGTCTGGGGCAGGACTGTGGTGAAGGAGTAATCAGAAGGTTAACTGCAGCTTTGTTTGCAAATGTGTTCTTGCCTTTGGGAAGTAAGACAGGAAAGAGCTTAAGAAGATGTGACCCCTACATGTGACAGATGCACAGCCTCCAGAGACCCTAGGTTTCTTAAAAGCGTCTTAAATAAAGTACATTTCACAATGTCCACAAAGCAGTTTGAAGACCGAGTTTTGCTTTTAAACTTCCAGCTTTAACTAAACACCTTTGATAGCATCTCTAAGAATGAAACATTTGTTTCTTCCTCTTTCACATAGGTGACACAGCAGTCCGAGAGGTTTTTGAAGAGACTGGTGTGAAGTCAGAATTCAGGTCCCTGCTGAGCATCCGGCAGCAACATCAGAGTCCTGGAGCCTTCGGGAAGTCAGACATGTACCTGATCTGCCGCCTGCAGCCATGTTCTTTCACTATCAACTTCTGCCAGCAGGAATGCTTGAAGTGTGAATGGATGGATCTAGAAAAACTGGCCAGGACTGAAAACACGACCCCCATCACGCGCAGGGTAGCTGGGCTATTGCTGTACGGGCACAGGGAAGGGTTTGACAAGATCGACCTCAGCATGGAGGAGCTCCCCGCAGTGTACACAGGCCTCTTCTACAAACTCTATCACAGGGAACTGCCAGAGAGTTACAGGGCCACCACGGGAACAGACTGAATGCAGACCTGGAGTGAACCAAAGACGGACACAGGCTGTGCCTAATGCCTGGCACTAGTTTTTCCACACACATGATTTCCATGATGGAAATTTGTAAATGTTCATATTTTAAAATCTTCTTTTCAAATAAAGAAAATAAATGAAAAAGTTTGTGGTTCTAATCATCACTGGGTCACAACAAAAGCTCTAAAAAGGGAGAAGTCTAAATTTTTTCCAAAAATTGTTGTTTTTCTGTACTGAGGTAATGGTTAAGTGTTTTACTGTTACATAGTGAGTTATCAAACCAGATGTCCAAACTTAGCTGTATACAGTCTTCTCTTTTCTCTCATTAACAGTTTCTAAAGCGAATCAGCTCTTGGCAGACATGGGGAGAAACAGTATGGCCTTCTGCCCAGGTCCTGTTTTGGATCCGAGTTTATATTGCCCAGTTCGTTTCAATGCCACATACCAACCCGAGTATTTTCTTGACCGGTAAGTATTGTAGTTATTAGATTCCAATCGTTCAAAAAAGAAGCATTCTTCTGTAACACACTTCTGAAAAAGAAAGGAAAGAGCACAGCAGGGTAACCAAATGAGCAAGATCAAAACGTGACAAGACAGTAACATAGCACATCCTGGATGGGACCCTTCCAACCCTATGATCAGCCAGCAGGGCAGGCAGCAGCCCACAGGGAGGTGTACTATAGAGAAAGAACCATGTTATGTCAGACTCAGAGCTTCACAACCACACTGTTCAGGGACCTGCAGGAGGGCCACATGCTGTACTGAGATTCATGGAGGGACGTTCTTCCAGGTTCATGCACATCCCTCATCCCTGAGGCAACTTAACAGTTAGGCATTTTTGGGGCTGGAGAGATGGCTCAGCGGTTAAGAGCACTGTCTGCTCTTCCAGAGGACCCAGGTTCGATTCCCAGCACCCACATGGCAGCTAACAACTGTCTATGGTTCCAGTTCCCAAATAAATAAATAAAGTTTTAAAAAAAAAACAGTTAGGCATTTTCACTTTTACATTTCTCATGGGGCTCAAGGGAAACAGTGTCAAAAAGGTAACCCAGAGTACTCTTCCCACAAAGAATGAGGACCATGTAACTTCCCTGAAGTCACAAGTGTTGGCTACTGGCTAAAATTGCTTGTAGTTTGCTCTGTAGAAAACATATAAGGTTGCATGATGTCAAAAATACTCTGACACAGTAAGTGTGAGATCAGCAATTTCCAAATGACAGCCAGTAAGAAAGAACAAGCTGTCTGGAACACACTGGTTTCTGAAGAATATGCAATCTAGAACACACTGGTTTCTGAAGAATATGCAATCTGGAACACACTGGTTTCTGAGAACTGCAATCTGGAACACACTGGTTTCTGAGGAATATGCAATCTGGAACACACTGGTTTCTGAAGAATATGCAATCTGGAACACACTGGTTTCTGAGGACTGTGCAATCTGAAACACACTGGTTTCTGGGGAATAAGTAATTGAGGATCTACTGGTTCCTTTTTTGTTTGCTTTTTGAGACATGGTTTCTCTGTATAACAGTTCTGGCTGTCCTGGAACTCACTCTATAGACCAGGCTTGCTTGAAACTCATAGAGATCCTCCTGCCTCTGCCTCTTCTGGGGTTAAAGGTGTGCACCACCACCACTCAGCTGGATGTACTGGCCTCTGAAGAATAAGCAATCTAGAACATAGGGGTTTTTGCAATTCTCATTTTAAACAGGAAGGAAGGACTCTGCCTTCTAATTTCTATTTGTCTGTATAAGAACAACAAAATAGTTTTCAAATAGCAGAGTCTGGAAATAATGTTTTTAAGTAATGGAGTCAAAAAAGCTATCACATTATTTAGAGAAATGTTCAGAAATCAATTACACAATGTAACCTTGGGCCAAATGGAGAATCAACTATTCACTTTAAAAGAAAACGGGGGAAAAAAATCACTGCTTCTTAATAACCAACTAGTGCCTATATAGAAATCCATGTCCCTACCATGTATGCTAAGACATAGCTGACTTCTTTTTAGTTAACAATGTTAGACTGGTTCTTCTTCATCTTGTGAATTACACATTGTAAATTATTTCCACTGTTTTGAGAATTAACTGACCATAAGATGTTTTGTGGCATGTTAAATATCTGACCGCAAATCTTTAACATATACCTTTCCCAGGATCATAAAAATAACTGCCAATTTTCACTTTTAATCCCTTACTCGCTTTGTATAAAGAGATTGCTCTGCCTTTAGTTCGGGCTGTTTTCATTCTCCTACTGTGGGAAACTGAAAATATGGCCCGGATGTTATTAAATTTTTACTTTGAGACATCTTAGTGTTAGCTCCTGGCTTTGACACTATAACATGGATATTTGTAAAACATACAGATAAATTCAAGATGTATAAACATATAAATATATGATTTGTGTTAATAAGCATATTAGGTTCCACTTTAATATTTTTTGTAAATTTAGTTATTTTATGTGTATAAGTGTTTTGCCTGTATGTATGTATGTATGTATGTATGTATGTATGTATACAGGTAGAAAAAGACATCAGGTCCTCTGAAAGTGAAGCTACCAAAGGGTGCTGGGAATGAACCCTGGGTCTTTGAAAGAACAAGTGCTCTAAACCACTGAACCTTTCTCTTCACCAATAAATACAGAATGGTATTTTGAAAAGTACCGTTTGAAATTTGGAATGCCATAGGGTACTATGTACAATAATTCCATGAAGCTGTTTGTTTTAGTTATGTTTCTGTTGCTGTGAAAAGACGCCATGATCAAGGTATTGTTGGAGTGGGAGGGAGAAGAGAGCCTAGCAAGGAGGAGACTAAACTATTCCAGGACACCTACAGACCACGGCTGAGATGGTGGCCTAACCCTAACCCTAACCTACAGACCACGGCTAAGATGGTGGCCTCAGGATATATTAACCCATGTTTATTTAGTAAAGCACAGATTTGGATGGCTAGATAGATATTTATACATGTATGTTTAAGAAGGTTAGTAATGTACAAATCTCTGACAGAGCTTGGAGGCAGCAACAGCTCCAAAAACAACAAGCACACTAAATCATGTGTGTACGTGTCCACTTCTCAGAGAAATGTATCACTCCAGGTTACAGTGGGGCATTTACATGTGAGTCTTGGTGCCCAAGCAGTGGCGTGCTCAAAATACATACATTGAGAGGTATCAGGAGCAGAGAGCCAAATGCAAGAGTTCCCAAATGTTTCCGCAACAAAATCGGTCTTTGGCTAAATACTGATAAAGATGATTGAACTGAAAAGTAAATGGAGAATAGACCAATTTCCCACATAAGGAAACTAAATAACATGTCTAGTTAACACTCCCACCTCAACAATATAAAGCAAAACCACCATATTCCACCCTGTAAGAGTCATCTCCTCCACAGTGACATCCTTCCTGCAACACATCATCTTCTAGATGTGAACAGCTGCAAGGTGACTTCCTACCTGCAACACACCTCCCCTAGGTGTGAACTGCTGTATGTTCCTACCTGCAACACACCTCGTCTAGGTGTGAGCAGCTGCAAGGTGACTTCCTTCTGATGCTCCATCCCTTAGCAGCGAACTCCCGCTTAGGGACTCCCTTTCCAACGACAGAAAAGACTAACTTCAGAATGGAGACACCATTCTCTCAGCCAAATGGTGAAGTCTGGACTTCTGTGGTTGTCCTCAGACTTTCAAAACTCTGTCTCGCCAAAAGAAAAACACCAGGACATCCCAAACTGGAGGATTCTAAAACTGCTTGAATGTCAAAGTGATGAAAAGAAAGAAAGTCTAAGAAATGGTCACTGTCTAGAAGAAACAACAGACAGGATGACCAAAGCTGGCCCTGAATAGGATCCTCACGGGGAGAAAAGGGTTTTAAGTCAAGGTGGACTTCAGCTACTGGTATCACAGTGTGACAAGCAGCCAGCTGCCATATTGGGAGAAACATGGTGGGCTATCTTCTTGACTTTCCTGAAAACTTAAAACTCTGGGCTGGAGAGAAGGCTCAACGGTTAAGAGCACTGACTGTTCTTCCGGAGGACCTAAGTTCGATTCCAGCATCCACATGGCAGCTAACAACTGTCTGTAATTCCAAGATCTGACACCCTTACACAGTTATGCATGCAGGCAAAACACCAATTCACATAAAAAATAAAAATAAATATAAGAAAAAGAAAATACAAATCTCTTTAAAAAAAAAACTTAAAACTCTTATAAAAGCAAATTATATTGGTAAGAAAAATTTACTCTGATATGATCATTATACAGTATATACCTGCACCAGACATGCACTGTCTACCCTAAATAGGTAAAACTGCACGACAAAGATAAAACACAAGTAATACAAAAAGACTGACCCCAGAACTGCTAATGTTACCAGAAAAGAACACTTCCATCTGGAGGGATGGCTTAGTGCTTGCTATGCAAATATGGGGACAAAAGCTGAGGTGCCCAGAACCCACATAAAGGTCAACTGGAAGTAGTGATCACCTGTAAACCCTGTACATGGGAGATAGACAGGATCCCCAGATCAAGCTGGCTAGCCAAACTAGCCAAAATCGCTCCAGATTCAGCAAGAAACCTTGTAATCAGTTATTGCTTTATTGTTGTGATAACACAGCATGACCAAAAGCAACTGTGGGATGAAAGAGTTTATTTGGCTTACAGTTCCACATCACAATCCGTCACCAAGGGAAGTCAGGAGAGGAATCTAGAGGCAGGAGCTGATGCAGAGGCCACAGAGGGTATTACTTACTGACTTTCCACCTCATAGCTTGTCCAGTCTACTTTCTTCGAGCACCAAGGACTAGCCCAGGGGTAGCACTGTCCACAGTGAACTGGGCCCTACTGTATCAATCAACAATCAAGAAAATACACCATAAGCTTCTCTCTTCCCAAATGACTATAGACATACAGTCTATAAAGCTGACATAAAACTGCCAGGACACTCTGCCTTGATACCTAAAATGGACAGTGATCAAGGTAGATACCAGATGTCAACCTTGGGCTCCTACAAATACACGCACATACATGCACCCCTACCACCACCTCCATCACACACAGACTTTAAGAAAATAATTTCTCCAAGAGCTGAATGTAATCTCTAGGTATAAAAGAAAATAAAAGCAACTCACTGACTTTTAACGCTGTTTTGGAGTGAGTTTTTTTTTTTTTTTTTTTTTTAAAAAACTCTACCACTTACAGAACAAGCTGTATACATGCACACACACACACACACACACACACACACCTTTAGTTTGTGTCCTTAAAATGCATCATCCCCTAAGAATCAACTGCTTTCTCAGCTGCTGCTGTTGCCTGCACAAGATTCACACAAGATCAAATCAGTCAACATTCTAGGCAGGAGGTGGGAGGGCTTTACCAGCCTCTATCTCTGACAGTGGAAGGCTTCCAGGGGAGAGAATCAGTTTTCCACAGGGTGGGGCCCCTAATAGGTCAACCATGCTCCATTGTATGACCCCACACCCAGGAGTATATGAGCAGCATAAACTGAACTCAGTGGATTTTAAAAAATATAAAGTTGGGAGGCAATGGAAAGGTAGGAATAGATCAAGAAGAAGTTAGGGGAAGGATAGGGAATGAATATGATAAAAATATAAGGAATTCTCAAAGAATTAATTAAGGTAGCATATTAAGAGAGTAAATGCGGGGCTGGAGAGATGGCTCAGTGGTTAAGAGCACCGTCTGCTCTTCCAGAGGACCCGGGTTCGATTCCCAGCACCCACATGGCAGCTAATAACTGTCTGTAGTTCCAGTTCCAGGCAAACACCAAGGCAAATAAATAAATAATAAATAAAGTTAAAAAAAAAAAAAAAAAAAAAAAAAAAAAAAAAAAAAAAAAAAAAAAAAAAAAAAAAAAAAAAAAAAAAAAAAAAAAAAAAAAAAAAAAAAAAAAAAAAAAAAAAAAAAAAAAAAAAGAGAGTAAATGCTACATGGTGACATTCCTTCTATAAATCCATGTGAAAATTTCGATTTAGTATATCTGTTGTGCAGTATCTATTCCTGCCACATAGTAAATGATCAATAAATATCTGCAAATAAAATATTTTAGATAGGTTAAAGCTACACTCATGTTGCAGAATCTGAAGAAGAGTAAAACAGAGCCTGAGAAATGCAGCTTTGAATTGACATATAGCCTGTGGTTTAGCTGTACAGAGGAAACTTAGAAGATGGCCTTTTCCAAGAGTCTAACTACCCTGACTGGACATCCAGGACAGATTCCAGCCAGCCGGGTCGCCAGGGTTCCAGTTTTGCCTCACCCTCTATGTGCATGATCTCTGACCAAGTTCTCTCCCTTCTCTAGGCCTCACTGGATCAGATGACTTCCATGGTTAGAAAGGTCTGTGACACACCAAGATGCCCCAGGCTTCCCAGCACCTCCTCTGTTTGCACACTGGCTGTTTTGGGTTTGAACCTTATGGCCACTTCCCAATGCTCTGTTTTCAGAATTGTTTACTCATTTACAGTACTTTGATTTCTGCAATTTTGGCTTATGAAAGAGTTTGCTCAATAGGAATCTCAGAGTGCATTTGATCATACCACTTCTGAAAATTAAAAACAGATGTGATGTAAGTATCTATGTTGAGCATTTCAGAACTAAATAAAAAACACAAATGGGAAAAGTTAAGAGCCAATGTGGTCTCAATCTTATAAAAAGGCTGTGGAGAATTGTTGGGAATGGTTTCTCAGAGCAGTAATTCTCACTTGGCCATACTGCGTTTCATCTTTTTTCAGTGATGCAGCTTTTTCTAAGCTCCCTATTTCTGACAAATTTGAACAGTGCAGCATTTTAAGCTGCACACTGAACCCTAAAACACTACTTTCCCTACTTTTCTACATGGTACAACTCATCTCACTGCTAAAACCCCTCAAATAGGTCAGGGAGTGGTGGGGCATGCCTTTAGTCCCAGCGCTCAAGAGGCAGAGGTAGGCAGATCTCTGAGTTTAAGGCCAGTCTGGTTTACAGAGAAAGTTCCAGGACAGCCAGGGCTACACAGATTAAACCCTATATCAAACAAAATAACAAGCAAACAAAACAAGAAAAAAACTGAGTAAGAAGCCTGTCATATATCAAAGACCTCCAAGTACAGGTCCTTGCAATGAGGTACAGCCGCTGTTTGGACACTCATATTTCCTAGCCTTGAAAAGAAGAAAGTCTCTTTTCAAAATGTTTTAAAGGCTGGAGAGATGCTGGTAAAGTGTTTGCCATGTGAGCATGAGGGCTCAAGTCTCAGCTTTAGACCCACGTTTAAAAAGCCTGCCATTGCCAGGCATGGTAGTGCGTATCGTAAAGAACTTAGGAGGCAGAAGCAGGTGGATTTCTGTGAGTCAGAGGCCAGCATGGTCTACATAGGTAGTGCCAGGCTAGCCAAGGCTACAGAGTAAGACCCTATCTTAAAAAAAAAAAAAAGGCCAAAATGCATGGTATCATGTGCTTGCAACCTCAGCATTGGTGAAATAGAAATTGAGGACTCCAGAACTTTCCGTTCATCCAGCTTAGCCTACTTGGAAAGCTCTAGCAAGAGATCCTGTGAAAACCAAACAAAAACAAAAATGATGTGCTCAATGGCCTATTGACTCCATCCAGTTCCAGATCAGCTGCCCTCTTGTGGCCTCCACAGGAACTGCACGCATGTGGTACATATACAAACAAGCAGTCACACACATGCAAATGAACAAAATGAAATTTGAAAAACCAGCATCTGAGGAACAATACCAAGGTTGAGCTCTAGCCTGAACAGCATATGTATCCACACATCTGAGCACACACACATACATGTTTTAAAACCATGAGAAATGTTTAACCTGAATGCTTTCGGACCACTGTCCTGTAAAGATGCTACAGTACACACCAATCCTTTCTTGTACCTTAACCATCAGAAAAGCCACAATTATGAAGTACTGCAGTCTCCAAGAGGGTGAATGTGTTTGGGAACCATCACAGGAATCAAAGAGTGGGTGTTATGTTCCAAAGAAACTCAAAGCAAATGGCTGAGAAGCCTACTAACATTTCAGAGTGAACCCTGGCTGCCAGGCTCTCTCTGCACCACAGGCACCTGCTACAGAGTCCTGGCTCCTCTCTACACCTCCACAGCCCTCGAGCGTCTCTTCCCCCAGTTTCTCTTTTATACAGCCCAGCCATTTCGGTCATGTGCTCTCTTTGTCTACTTGGCCTCTTGGCCTCCTCCTTGTTTCTCTTGGTCCTCTGCTCTTGGCTCCAGATCACCCTCCTCCCTCCTCTCATGGCCTGGTCTGTTCTGCTGGTCATGTTCAGTCTAGACTCGTCCAGATGCCTCTGGCTGTTCTTTCCTCATATATACAATAAGCCTTCTCCTCAACTATACCTCGTCATGTCCTTATTGTCATGAGTCACTATTTGGTTGCCAGAAACTGAACTCAGGGCCTCTGGAAGAACAGTCAGTGCTCCCAACCCCCAAGCCATCTCTCCAGCCCCCCTTTTTTATGTCCTCATTTTCATTCAATGGGTAAGATTCACAGCAATCCTGTGTTGCCATTACACACAGGGTGGTGTGGGGCTGGCTAGAAGGTGGGTGGGCAGACTTAAGCCCAGGAAAGCACAAGCTTACCAACAGCTTCTCCAGATATGAGGCACATCCATCCCCAAATGATGGGTCCTCTAACAAGGACACTGGAGTTACTCCAGAAGTCACTACTGTTGACACTTCAGCCTTGGTAGATCTGACTCAGGAGAAAGGACCCTTTGCAAGGCCATCTGCGCGGATCCCCCTGTGAAGTACACCACTTAGTTCTTCACTAGAAGACAGATGGTCCACTCTGAGAGCAGAGAAGAGGGACTTGCTGAGATTGTGTGGTACCCAGCCATCTGAACTGAATCAGCGCTGAGTCCAGAGATGAGCTTGTGACTTGGGTAGACTGGGCCCTCTGATGGGGGCTGGAACACACACCAGATGTTACCACAGCTGATCTGGCTAGCACACTCCTCAGACAATCCTGATAAATCTTGAATTGTATGTGTGTGTGTGTGTGTCTGTGTGTGTGTGTGTGTCTGTGTATCTGTGTCTGTGTGTTTGTGTGTGAGTCTGTATAACAGTTGGGCTTTGTCCTAGCTGAGAGTTTATGAAAAATTTCTAAATTTTACTAAGCTGACTCTTACTCTTATTCTATCAATTTGGTGACAGTCTGTTGCATCATAAAGAGTTGGCATGCTAAGAGGATAGAAATCCAGTAAGACTCAGTAGGGCAGGATGGCCTTCACCTTGCAACACTGTCCTCTTTACTGAGGAAGGGACTGGAAACACTGCCTAGATTTTCATATATTATGAATCTTGACGCCTATTTGTCAAAAGGAAGATCAGAATTCTCTATGAAGACCCAGACACCTCCATTTTATCTTTAACTTCTCTCATTTGTAACCCAGTCACCACAGAGATGGTGGCGGGCAGGTGGGCAGCTCCTGTCTTCAGAGCTCTTGATGATTGAGGTGCTTTTTAATCATCACAGATGAACCAGCCAGCCAACCTATGTTCTCAAAAACAATTCTTTTTGTGATGGCCATAAAGGCTCACTGTGATCCAGTCACATGCCCTTAAAGCATTCACTGAGCCAGGTTAAAACAAAAGAAAAGAAAGACCCTCAGGTTATGAGGCTAGTGCAGTCCACAGCCAGTAATGACCAAAACAAAGCCAGCCCTGTAAATGCCCTTGTGTTGTGGTGGGGTCCAGATGGTCTGCAGTTCCTTTCTCAGGCACACACCCTGGCCCAGATATGGCCTTGTGAATGTAGAAAACTGCAGATAAAGCCTAGGATGAATGTCCTCTAGCACAAAACAAGGGCTCAAAGGCAAGGAGGTGAACAAGGAAGAATTCAAATACAGGGGAGAGACAGTCTGCTGCATCGTTCTCTTGAGAAGCTAGCTATACCATATCTGAACAGCTTTAAGAAACAGCCTTCATTCTTTTTTCATTTTTTATGAATAAGCTAATATTTTTTATCTGTGTATAACCTTGTTCAAGCTCCCTTCCCTCCTCCCACCCCCTCCAGTCACTCTCTCTTCTCCACATATCATTATCTCCTCCCCAGCATGAGCAGGAGGTCCCAAGATCCTAATATAGCTTAGTTCAGCATCCCCTCCTGGTAGATCCAGTTTCTACACCCCAACATCAAGACTGAGCCAGATGTTCCTCTGGAGGGAGTGGGATCCAAGGTGCCAGGCCAAGGTGTTTCAGATCCCAAGCTGTTCAGTGGTTGTGGTTTGCAGCTTGGACATGTTTTGCTTTTTGTTTTTTTGTTTAGAGTCCACTAATGAGTGAGTACATCTCCTGCTTATCTTTCTGGGTTTGTGATACCTTGCTCAGGAGGATATTCTCCAAATCTATCCATTTGCCTGAAAATTTTAGGATATCATTTTTCCTTACTGCTAAGTAGTACTCCATTGTGTAGATGGCCCACAGTTTGTTAATCCATACTTCAGTTGAGGGGCATTTAGGAAGTTTCGAGGTTCTTGCTATAATGAATAATGTCGCTGTGAACATAGTTGAGCTAATGCCTTTGGAGTGTAAATCTGTGTCTTTAGGGTATATGCCCAGAAGCGGTATTGCTGGATCCTTGGGGAGACTGATTCTCAGTTTTCTGAGAAACTGCCATACTGCATTCCAGAGTGGCTGAACAAGCTTACACTCCCACCAACAATGGAGGAGTGTTCCCTTGCTCCGCACCCTCTCCAACATAGGGTGTCATCTAGGTCTTTTATCTTAGCCAATCTGACAGGCATAAGGTGGTATTTCAAAGTTGTTCTGATTTGCATTTCTCTGATGGCTAAAGATGTTGAGCACTTTTTGAAGTGCCTTTCCGCCATTCGTAATTCTGCTGAGAATTCCCTTTTTAGTTCTGAACTCCATTTTTTGATTGGGTTATTCAAGGTTTTGGGCTCTAGTTTCTTGAGTTCTCTATATATCTTAGAGATCAGTCCTCTATCACTTGTAGGGTTGGTGAAAATCTTTTCCCATTCTGTCGGCTGTCTTTTTGTCCTATTGACAGTGTCCTTGGCTTTACAGAAGCTTCTCAGCTTCAGGAGATCCCACTTATTGATTGTTGTTCTTAGTGTCTGTGCCACTGGTGTTATATTTAGGAAGTAGTTGCCTGTGCCAATTCATTGGAGGGTATTTCCCACTTTCTTTTCTATGAAGTTCAGAGTGGCTGGGTTTATGTTGAGGTCTTTGATCCACTTGGATTTGAGTTTTGTGCAGGGTGACAGGCTTGGATCTATTTGCATTTTTCTACACACTACCATCCAACTATGCCAACACCGTTTGTTAAAGATACTTTCTTTTTTCCATTGAATATTTTGGGCCTCTTTGTCGAAGATCAGGTGTTCATAGGTTTTGGGTTAATGCCCGGATCCTTAATTCAATTCCATTGATCCACCAGTCTGTTTTTATGCCAGTACCAAGCTGTTTTCATTACGGTAGCTCTATAATATAACTTGAAGTCAGGGATGGTGATGCCTCCTAAGGTTCTTTTGTTCAGCAAAAGTGTTCTGCCAATCCTGGCTTTCCTGTTATTCCAAATGAAGTTGAGTATTGATTGTTCTTTCAAGGTCTATAAAATATTGTGTTGGGATTTTGATGGGAAGTGCATTGAATCTGTAGATTGCTTTTGGTAGGATTGCCATTTTTACTATGTTGATCCTACCTATCCAGGAACATGGGATATCTTTCCATTTTCTGATATCCTCTTCAATTTCTTTCTTCAGTGATTTAAAATTTTTATCAAATAGGTCTGTTACTTCTAATGGTTATAGTTACTCCTAGGTATTTAATGCTATAAAGGGTGATGTTTCCCTTATTTCTTTTTCAGCCCTTTTATCTTTAGTGTATAAGAGGGCTACTTATTTCTTTGAGTTAATCTTGTATCCTGCTACATTGCTGAAGGTGTTTATCAGCTGTAGAAGTTCCCTGTTAGAATTTTGTGGATCACTTATGTATACAATCATATCATCTGCAAATAGAGATAGTTTCACTTCTTCTTTTCCAATTTGTATTCCCTTAATCTCCTTTCATTCTCTTATTGCTTTAGCTAAAACTTCGAGAACTATATTGAATAGATAAGGGGAGAGAGGACATCCTTGTCTAGTTCCTGATTTTAGTGGGATTGCTTTGAGTTTTTCTCCAGTAAGTTTGATGTTGGCTATTGGCTTCTTGTAAATAGCCTTTATTATATTTAGATATTTTCCCTGTATTCCTGATCTCTCCAGGGCTTTTATCATAAAGGAGTGTTGGATTTTGTCAAAAGCTTTTTCAGCATCTAAAAGTATGATCATGTGGTTTTTTTTTGTTGTTTTTTTTTTCTTCAGTTTGTTTATCTGATGGATGACATTTACAGTTTTTCATATGTTGAACCATCCCTGCATTTCTGGGATGAAGCCTACTTGATCATGATGGATGATTTTATATATATATATATATTGTATATGGTTTGCCAAATTTTTGTTGAGAATTTTAGCATCAATATTCATGAAAGAAATTGGTAATTCTCCTTCTTTGTTGAGTCTTTGAGTGCCTTGGGTATTAGGGTAATTGTGGCCTCATAAAAAGAATTTGGCAATATTCCTTCAGCTTCTACTGTGTGAAATAGTTTGAGAAGTAATGGTAGCAATTCTTCTTTGAATGTCTGGTAGAATTCTGCACTGAAACCATCTGAACCTGGGCTTTTTTGACTTCGGAGGCTTTCAATGACAGCTTCAATTTCCTTTAGGGTTATATGACTGTTTAGGTAATTAATCCGGTCTTCATTTAATTTTGGTAAATGTTACCTGTCCAAAAAGCTATCCATTTCTTCTAGGTTTTCCATTTTTGTAGAATATAGATTTTCAAAGAATGTCCTGATAATTCTCTGGATTTCCTGGGTGTCTGTTGTTATGTCTCTCTTTTCATTTCTGATTTTGTTGATTTGGATACTCTCTATCTGCTTTTTGGTTAGTTTGGATAAGGGTTTATCTATCTTGTTGACTTTCTCAAAGAACCAACTCTTTTATTCATTGATTCTTTTTGTTTCAATTGTATTGATTTCAGCTCTAAGTTTGATTATTCCCTGCCATCTACTCCTTCTGGGTGAATTTGCTTCTAATTGTTCTAAGGCTTTCAGATGAACTTGTTAGTTCTCTAGTGTGGAATTTCTCTAGGCTTTTCATATAGGCATCTAGTGCTATGAATTTTCCTCTTAAGACTGCTTTCATTGTGTCCCACAAGTTTGGGTACATTGTGGATTCGTTTTCATTAAATTCTAGGAAGACTTTGATTTCTTTCTTAATTTCTTCCTTGACTCAGAGGTGGTTCAGCTAAGTGATGTTTAGTTTCCATGAGTTGGTAGGCTTTCTGTGATTTTTGATGTTGTTGAACTCTAACTTTAGGCCCTGGTGGTCCAATATGATACAAGGGATTATTTCCATTTTTTGTATCTGTTGATATTTGCTTTATGACCAATTATGTGGTCAATTTTAGAGAAAGTTTCATGAGGTGCAGAGAAATGTGTATATTCCTTTGCATTTGGGTGGAAGCTTCTGTAAATATCTATTAAATCCATTTGCATCATAACCTCTGTTAGACTCTTTATTTCTCTGTAGAGTCTCTATCTGGTAGACCTGTCCAGGGTTGAAAGTGGGGTATTGAAGTCTCCCACTATTAGGGTGTGAGAACTGATGTGGAATTTGAGCTTTAGCAGTGTTTCTTTTACATAGATAGGTACCCTTATATTAGGGGCATAAATATTCAGGATTGAAATCTCCTCTTGACCAGTTTTTCCTGCAATCAATAAGTAATGTACATCTTGGCCCCTTTTAATTAATTTTAGTTTAAAGTCTACTTTGTTAGATATTAGGATGGCAACCCTAGCTTGTTTCTTAGGGCCATTTGATTGGAAAATCTTTTTCCAACCCTTTATTCTGACCCTGTGTCTGTCTTTGTGGTTGGGATATGTTTCTTGTATGCAGCAGAAGGATGGCTTCTGTTTTTGTATCCATCTTGTTAGTGTGTGTCTTTTTATAGGTGAGTTGACCATTTATATTAGGGGATATTAGTGACCACTAATTGACGTTTCCTCCTATTTTTGGTGGTAGCTTGTATGTATTTCCTTTCTCTGGGCTTTTCTTCTGTGGTATTATTGAATGCTTGTGGTTTCATGGGTGTATCTGGGATCCTTAGGTTGGAGTTTTCCCTCTAATGCTTTCTGGAGGGCTGGATTGATAGATAGGTATTGTTTCAGTCTGACTTTGTCATGAAATATCTTGTTTACTCCATCTATGGTGTTTGATAATTTTGCTGGGTATAGTAGTCTAGGTTGGCAGCCATGCTCTTTTAGTATCTGTATAACTTCTGACCAAGCCCTTCTTGCTTTCATCGTTTCCATTGAATTGTCGGTTGATATTCTGATGGGTCTGCCTTTATAAGTAAGTTGGTTCTTTTCTATTGCAGCTCTTAAAATTTTTTCTTTGTTATGTATGTTTTCTGGCTTGATTACTATGTAGCGAGCTGACTTTTTTGGGGGGTCATATCTATTTGGTGTTCTGTAAGCTTCTTGTATCTTTATAGGCATTTCCTTTCTTTAAGTTAGGAAAGTTTTCTTCTATGATTTTATTGAGTGTATTATCTGTGCCTTTGAGCTGGTATTCTTCTCCTTCTTATTATTCTCAGGTTAGGTCTTTTCTTGTTGTCCCAGATTTCCTGAACATTTTGTGTTATGGCTTTTTTTGGTTTTAGTATTTTCTTTGACTGATGTATCTATTTCTGCTACTGAGTCTTCCACTCCAGAGATTCTCTCTTCCATCTCTTCGATTCTGTTGGTTATGCTTGTATCTGTAGTTCCAGCTCTTTTCTTCAGATTTTCTATTTTCTCCTTTGCTTCATTTTGTGCCTTTTTTTATTGCTTCTGTTTAAGTTTTAGTTCCTGGAATGTTTCTTTCATTTTTTGGTTTACCTTTTCTTGGTTTTCTTTCAAGGATTTGTTCATCTCTTCCAATTTTTTGCTTGTATTTTCTTATATTTCTTTAAGGGAATTTTTTATATCCTCTTTGAAGGCTTCAATAATCTTCATAAAAGTGTTTTTGCTGTTGTTTTCTTCTGTTTCCTCTTCATTGCTCTGTTCAGGTCTTGTAGTTGTAGAACCACCAGTTTCTTCTGGAGTTGCCTTGTTGTTCTTTATATTGTTATATGTATTTTTACACTGGCGTCTGCCCATGGCTTCAGTGGATCACGATTAGTCAGGTCCTAGTCAGTTGTAGCAAGAGGACTTGTGTGTCTCCTGTCTCCTCTGAGCAAGGGGTCTGCTCGATCTCTGACTCACGGTCTGAGTTTCAAATCCTCAGTCCTTCTCTGATGAGGCAGTTTGCTCTGGAGGTGGGGCCCAGTCATGCAAGGTCCCCTCTTTTAGGTGTGGCTGGAGGAGCCCTTCACAGCCAGACCCTAGCTCCTGTCTCCAGTCTTCATTCTTAAAGTGAACCTAGAGTCGTGTGCCTCTGTCTACCACTGCCCTCCTTCCCAGGTCCCTGTGATGCCTAGGGCTGTTCTGGCCACAGAAATATTTCCTCTTCAACTCTGATTAGCCTCCACACCACTTCTGGGCTCCTCCAAGCCACTCTGCACCGCTGTCAGAGTGCACTCACCCAGAGGCAAACCCTACTGGCCTCACAGAGAGAGTGGTTAGCATGATGTAAGACCTGAAGGCAGGCTTGGCTGTTTGCCTCACCAGCCTTCCCTCATCCCTTTCATTGTGTTCTGCCCTTCCCAGCTCACACTCCAGCTGTGGTGAGTTGCTTGTCATTTTAGAGATGTGTTAAGTGGCCGCTTGTATCTACAGCTTCAGCTCTACCTCTGCCTAGGATTCTTTCTGCCTAACACCCTATGTAGGGGTCACCTCCCTGCATGCTACACAAACTGGTTCCTTTGTTCCCTAAATTATTCCTTATATCAAATACTTCCTACATTCTCATGGTTATATACTGTGTATACATGTGAAATGCAGAAGGAATGCGATAAAGCACTCACACACTACACCAACATTTCCTCTGCCTTCCTTCACTGTGGATCCATTGGGAACAAAGAACACATGATGCTCTCTAGCACATCTAGAATACTGTACATAATAAGCATGGACTACTCTTAGAAGTCCTGGCCTTGACCTCACATACACTGTGTCCCTCCATGCCTGAGTCCTAAAGTCTATGAAATGCAGAGAATGCTATGACCGAGGGGAATATGAAGATAAAGTGATGCACATAAAACCCAAACAAAGCCTCAGTACCAATGCTAGTAAAGAACTGCACAAAGCAAATGAAAGAAAACCCCTTGCAGAAAGCACTACTCACAGAAGCCAGCAGCCGTCCGTCTTCCTTCATAGCAAGGTACCGGTTCGCACACACTCCCTTGATGGACACAACCCCTCTCTCTTCTGCTTGGAGCTGTAGTTTGACTGTAAGTAACAGAGAAAAATTATCTTTATGGCACCATAGAGCGAAGAGGCAGCCCCATAATACAAAGAAGACAGATTCACACCACACACACACACACACACACACACACACACACACACCATCAAGCACAACACGTAACACACATCATACATACACACACACACACATAACACATCACACACACACCACATACATACATTCTACACACATATAACATGGCATACACACAAACACACATACAACATACCGTACATACTAACACACACATACTACCTATACAAATCACACACTACACAGATACACTGCCTAGTAAGGAACTGATCAAGTGTGCAGATCAGCAGGGCATAGAAGGAGTTAGGTAGACACCACTTGAGTCGAGCTAGAAAGGAGAGGATGCAGAGCCCTGAATGCCATGCCCAACTATGCACATAGAGGACAGAGGAGGGCAGGATGGAGAACTATTGCCCTCACTGGCCTCATCTGGCCCTGCTAACCTTCATGTTATAAACAGTTACCATAGGCTCCAGCTATTCCTGGGCATATACCCAAAAGACTTTTACACCCTACTACAGAGAGACTGGCACTCCCATGCATAAACTGCAGCTCTGTTTACTACAGCAAGGAATCTAAGCCAGCCTAGGTGTCCTCAACGAACAAACAGATATTATTCTGCTGTAAAGAAAAAAAATCATGAAAATTTCAGGAAAACAGATGAAGTTTTAAAGTATAATATTAAGTAAGGTAGCCTAGAGTCAGGAAAGAACTGTCATGTTGTCCTTCTTAGGCAGCTCCAGGCCCATAATCTATGAGTATGTGTACAAACAGGAGCAAGTAGGGGATGGCATCTACAGAGAAGGATGAGAGGTCTGAGGCGATGAGGAAAGACAGAATGCAGGCAACGGCTGTGTGGGGTATCAGAGCGATGGAAGGCTAAGCTTTCTAGCTTGAATTGTCATAGTTTCTTCCCTGTGGTATATGTGTGAATAAAAATGCACCTGATAATGATAAAAGTGTAAGACTCTAAGCAAAGCTCTCTGGCTAGAGAACATCCATTATAACCACACAGAAGGTCACTGAGGTCTGCCGAGTTCGGGACTGGAAAGCACTTGAATGGCTTGCTTTAACCAGCTATGTGCTTATGTGTTAGGTTGAACAAAGTTTTGTTTGTTTTTAATAAAATAGACATATTCCAAGATGCATTGAAAAGAAGTAATTTGTAAGATGTCTGTACAACTGCTAAAACATTTTTAAACTTGTGTTTGACAAATTTTTCACAAATAAAGAGCAATCCAGTCCACTGCTGTTCGTGGAGATATCGCTCTGGCTTCCTCATATCTTATTTCTACTTTATCTTCCTATTTTCCCACGCACTATCTTTCCTTTTGAGGGACTTTCTGTTTAGCTAGACTTATTTTATAAATGTCTTGTGGAAACTCAACATTCTTACCCATGATTCTCTCATGCATGTGACCTACACAGTCTGACCTACCACATTACATTAATATTAAGTAGATTTCAGGAAACTAAAGCCACATATCACCTGATTATGATAATATGATTTAGGCAAAAAATTATCCAGTTAATTGGGAGTAAAGTGAAATTGAACATTTCTACTCTGCTATTTTGAGGGAGCATTTGTCTACTAAGACAGCCTTCCCCCAAATATATTTTGAATAACAAATGTTACCTAAAAACAACTACTAAAGCCAAATAAATTTTGTGGATTCTTTTTGTTTATTTGTTTGTTTTTCAAGACAGGGCTTCTCTGTGTAACCCTAGTTGTTCTTGAACTCTTTCTGTAGATCAGGCTGGCCTTGAACTCACAGAGATCCTCCTACCTCTGCCTCCCAAGAATTGGGAGGCAGAGGCTTGAACCACCATCCAGCATTTTATGAATTCTTAACAAATCGCAAAGCATGATAAAATATCTGACAGAACAAATTAAAAGAAGAAAGGTTTATTTTGGCTCTGGTTTTGGGGGGTGTGCAGTCCATTGTAGCAGGGAAGGCATGGTAAGCAGCTCAGTGGAAGTGAGATAATGACAGTACACCTTCCATCTTGGTAGGTCAATGGGACCAGAAACAGGGCCAGGCTATCTCCTCCAGGGCCCAGCAGTCTCCAAACAACACCCCTCTGGGGACAAGATAGTCCAATATGCAATCCTGTGAGGGCCATTTCAAACTCAGAATAATACCAAACTTTACTGCCAAGTGTCTTACAACTTTGCCCAGTAAAACCTATGATGTAAGTCATTATAACAGGGTCAGGTACAGAGTGTTCATCAAATGTGTTTGGTTCCAGAAGAAAGGAAGTCATAAGTCCTCTAGTACAAATAGCCTGTTGGTCCAACTGGGCAGTACCCACAGGACAGTAGAAGCCTGATGACAGCTCAGAATTTCAGAAGCCAATGAAAGATGAGTGTCAGGTAAATTTAATTTCTCTACTGTTTACAAGTAGCCAAGGAAACAGCACAGAACAGCTTCTAAAAGGCTCAAATAATTATTAAAATTACTAGGTATGACTATGCTGCAGTGATTATAGCATACTGTTTTTCCTATCAGGAAATCATTACATACATAAAATGAGACCTAATATACAAGATTAGCATTAAAATACTCCAGCAATATAAGTGTCTATATGGGGTAGGTAGGATACATAAAATACTATCGCTATGTTTCCAGTCTATGTGAAACTTGGTATTTCATGATTCTACTCTATCTTATGTATGTTTGAGAATTCATATTAAAAAATAAGAGTTCCAGGGGCTGGAGAGATGGCTCAGCGGTTAAGAGCACCACCTGCTCTTCCAGAGGACCTGGGTTCGATTCCCAGCACCCACATGACAGCTAACAACTGTCTGTAGTTCCAGTTCCAGGCAAAAACCAAGGCAAATAAATAAATAATAAATAAATAAAGTTAAAAAAAATGTTTTAAAAAATAAGAGTTCTGAAGGGCATGTCATTTCCGGCTCTCCATGTGCAAGTCACCCCTGGCTCCTAGTGCACTGGCCTAGTCAAGCACACCGTTATCCAGGCCAAACTCTCTACTGAATTTAAAAGATAATATAAAATGAAGAGAATGCTATCAAAACAAACCTAAACAAATAGAAGTGAGAAATCTCACATTATCCCTGGGAAAAGCAATAGATCTAGATTTTAGTACCATTTTATACCAGTCACCAGGCCAGATCCAAGATACTCCAGAATAGGGGACCTGTGAAGATGTAGGCCTCTCTAGCTTGTGCTGTGTGCAAGGCCATGGCAGGGCTACACAGCCTGTCACCAACCCTCCCCTCTGCTCCTGTCAACAAGCTCTCCCTCAGTCACCCCTCCCACCATGACTACGGCATCAATGTGTGAATAGATCAGTGTTAGCCTCAGGGTAAATGTCATCATTCAGGGTCACTCACTCAGCTTCCTTTACAAACCTCTCAGGTGATGGTGACATGTACCTGGATGCTGTCAGCCATTTGCGCACTAAGCAGTGAGCATTAATTGTAGGAGCTTAAAAAAATAACCAGAGTTTGACATGTCATAAAGGCCTCAACCCAAAATATGTTAATTCCACGCATAGATGATCTATTCATAAAAGTTGATGCACAGCCATGATCATGTCTTTTACCCTAAGGTGATATCTGCCTTTGTCCTTGATGGTGACATGTTTCTTGGATGCTGTAGGATGATAAGCCTTGTTTCTAGTCCAGTCTGTCAGTCTGTGTTTTTTGATTAGGGAACTGAGACAGCTAATATGAGAGTTATCTAGGAGCAGTGTTTACTAATTTCTGTTATTGTGTTGTTATGGTGAAGGTAGAATAGTGCCGACAAGCTAAAAGTGAGAATACAAGTGGAAATGTGAAATGACCTCCGCAGAAGTTGGTGTGGCAACACCTGTTAGATCGTGTGAGGTTGACGGATGGTAAAGAATGTAGGCCCATGCCCCATGTGCGTGCAGTGAAAGGGGGCGGCGCGGCAGGAGGCACATAGACTGGATCTACATGGAAAGACTTTATTATTATGAGGAGAGAAGAGATAGATGGAGAGGGGAGGGGGGAGGGGGAGGTAAAAGGGAGGGAGAGGAAGGAAGGCAGAAGATGAGAGAGGGGAGGGGAAGGGGCTGAGGAGCATGTTCTCTAGCAGGGTGGGGGAAAGGAAAGACAAAGAGAGAGAGAGGAGAGGGGTTGATGGATGGGGATTCTTCACCCTTAAATGGGGCCTGATGTCAGGGCTCAGGGCGGGACCAGGCCAGCTGCCATGGCCAGGTGAGGCTTCAGGGGCTAAGACAGATTCCTAACACTGGCAATCCAGACCAAAGCAAGAGGTCCAACCAGAGGTAATCAGTCCACAGTGGCATGGGGTCAGGCATGTTATACAGGTGTGTATGGTAGAAGTCTAAAGTACTTGAAATAGAAACTGACACAAAGAATAAACACATCAATAATATGGCATTATCAATAAGCTTGGCCTTTAAATAGGATAGATATCACAGAATGTGTCTTTAACCTGTTAGCCCACACTCATTTATTTCAACAGAATGTGTAAAAATATTAACCCCACCAGTATGGAATGCCATCCTTACTGATGTGTCCACTGTACTTATGGCCCAAATAAATGATTCTACTCAAGAAGTTCTTTTCTTTTAAGATTTATTTATTATGTATACAGTATATAGAAGAGGGTAGCAGATGTCATTACAGATGGTTGTGAGTCACCATGTGGTTGTTGGGAATTGAACTCAGGACCTTTGGAAGAACAGTCAGTACTATTAACCTCTGAGCCATCTCTCCAGTCCCAAGAAGTTCTTTTCTTAAAAGTCAACATGATATTCAGTGACATTGAAGGCTGAGGAGAAGCAATTATTGAAAGAGCTTAATCTGACATAGGGACCTGTTTTCCAACTTCAGAACCCACAAATAAAGCAAGGCGTGGTGCTATAGCCTTGTAATCCTAGTCCTGGAGAGCTAGAGGCAAGCAGGTCCCTGGGCTCCCTGGCCAGCCAGCCTACTTGGTGAAATCCAAGCCAGTGAAAGACTGTCTCCAAAAAGAGATGAGCAAGAACTCACAGCAGAAGAGATTGTAATTTGGCTCACAGAGTCCAAGGGTTGAGTCAGTTGATGTCCCAGTGAGATTTTTCTGTCACTGTCATAAAACATTGACCAAAAGCAATTCAAATGTGGTGGTTTGAATAAGAATGGGCCCCATAGACTCATAGAATTAAATTCTTGGTCACCAGGGAGTGGCATTATTAGGAGGTATGGCCTGGTTGGAGAAAATGTGTCACTGGGGGTGGGCTTTGAGAAGCTCAGGCCTGGCCCAGTGGCTCACAAGTCTCTTCCTGCTGCCTGTGGATCAAGATGTGAAATTCTTACCTCTCCATGGCTGCCTGTGCATTGCCATGCTTCCTTCCATGATGATAATGGATTAAACCTCTGAAATTGTGAGTCAGCCCCAATCAAGTGCTTTCTTTTGTAAGAGTTGCCATGGCCATGGCATCTCTTCATAGCAATAGAACATTGACTTAGACATTAGGGAAGAAAGAAGTTTACTTCAGCTTACAATAGGGTCTATCCTTGAGGGAAATCAGTCAGGAGCTTGAGGCAGGAGCTATAGAGAAACATCACTCATCAGATTGCTCCCCCTGACTTGCCCAGCCTTCCCAGGGGTGACACCAGATATGTCAATCATTAATAATAATAATAAAAATTCTCAGAGACTTGCCCACAGACTAATCCAATGGAGAAAATTTCTCACCTGAAATTCCCTCCTCAGATTACACTAGTTTATATTAAATTGACAAAAACTGGCCATCACAGTTGGCTCTGTTGCTTTGGGTCTGTGATGAGGCGGAATATCCTGGCATAGAAGGCAGGATGGAGTAGAGCTGCTCACCTTGTCAGGGGAAAGCTAAGAGGCAGTGAAAGGGTGTGTGAGAAGATACATGTGACCGACCTGTAACCGGGCCCCAGTCTCCTAACAGTCCATTCAGCAGTGGATTCATTCATACAGCCTTCAAGAGTCAATCATGAGCCAATAGTGATGGGGGTAGGGAGGTGTTTATCTCCAAACCATGATATGAGTAAGAGATATGCACATTGTGTATCAGAAGATGCACCTAACCTAGCCTGAGAGATCAGAGGTTCCCCAGAAACAAGAAACCTAGATGGAAAGGGAAGTAACAGTTGCTCGAGAAAAGAGACAGCTAACAAGAGAGCATCTCATAACACCCACGGCAGAGAGGACACAGCCAGAGAGCCTGGCCCCTGATGGAGTATGAAGCAGGCAGGTCCATGACTGCATGAGTAGATGTGTGCTGGGGACTATGGGCGCTCTGGATTCTCTGTCAAGAAGCTTGGTAATATGGCATGAGATCAGAGAAAGAGAGTCTAAAAGAAACAGTAAGGCTGGATAGTAGTCAACACTTACGAGAGGCTTCAGGACATAACCGCCAAGAATGCAAGCAGGGAAAAGAAGAAAAAAGGGAGGCAGGGAAGTGGGGGGAGAGAGTTCAGAAGAGGACATGGGTACATTTCTGCCTTGGCTACTTGGGAGACGCCTAAGGACTGCATTGACTAGAGAAGGCAGGCATTCCCAACAGACACAACAACATTGGAGCGCTATAGAAGATCCAAATGGAAATTTCCAGAAGATTATCAGTTATAGAAATGCGCATCTCCACAAAGACATGCTATAAGTGAAAGGGATATGTTCACTAGTGGGCTTCTGGAGAGTACAGGCTGCACTCAAAGCAGATGGGGAGTGGAAAATGAGTGACATTTCCCAGTAGTGTAAAGTGAGTGACATTTCCCAGGCACTGATCAATGAGCAGAATCCACAGTACTTACATGTGTAGAAGAAACAAGGCAAGCTAAACCTACAGGAGAGAAGTCATCCAGTCAGTCTGGGGCAAGAGTACAGTGCACACTGTGTGCACACACATGCACACAGTACACATCATACACACATGCACACACTACATACACATACAGTGCACACCATACACACACTCACACATACAACACACACATACCATACACACCACAAACATACACACATATGGTTCACACCACACAAAGACATGCATACAGTGTATAACACACACATGCATATAGTACACACCACATATACATACACCACACACCCATACACATAATACACATACCACACACACACACACATATACTGCACATCACAAACACACACCTACACATATCATACATACACATATACACACACACCATACACATAAATATCAGAAGTATACCCATACACACATACTTCATATACCACACACATATACACACATACCACACACACACAACATATATACATACATACACATACCACACCCATGCATACAGATTTAGAAACTAAGGGAAAGGTGTAATTATTTGTAGATGGGACCACGATGGCTGTCTTGGATCCTAGGACAGAGAAGATGACACCAGTGCAGATATGGTGAAATCCAAATAAGACTGTGGTTTAGCTTACTATGTTATAGACATATCTTTTAGTTTTGAAAATAGTAATAATTATATAAGAAATCTGTCTAGGGAAAGGGTGTGAGAAGGGTATAGAACAGCTGTGAAATCATGGTCTTTCTATATGTTGTGAATATGTGTTGCTATCAGTGGGTTAGTAGAAAAGTTGGCAAGACAGGAAACAGCCAGGTGGGGAATGCAAAAGAAATACATGAGAAGGAAGGTGGAGTCTAAGAGGTGTGATCCAGCCACGCAAGAAACAAAATGTGACTGTACCGGTAAGCCACTGGCCAAATGGTGATGCATAGATTAATAAAAATGGGTTAATTTGAAATGCAAGAGCTAGCTAGTAACAGCCTGAGCCACAGAGCAAAAACAGACTGTAATTAACATAAGCCTCTGAGTAATTATTTTATAAGTGGATGTGGGACTGTGGATGGGAGAGATTTGTCCAGATGCGGGGCTAGGTGGGAATGAGAAACTTCCAGCTACAATGGGAATCTCCATAATCTACAATTACCCCAAAGTAAAGCTTTTCAAGATCCAGTACTACCAGAGCTAGTTAGCCAAACTGCCTAACATAACAGCAGGTAAAGGCCATTCTCGGCCCATAGCCCCACACTGACAGTTAGGAAAATGATAGCAGCAACTAGCTGATGAGATAGATGACTCGGAGGCAAAGCTACCTGCCAGCAAGGCTGAGGACCTGAGTTCAGGTCTAGGATCCACATGGTGGAAGGAGGAAACTGATTCTCAAAAGCCGCCCTCTGTCTGGCCTTCATAAGCACATTGTAGCTTGTGGCTTGCTACATAAATAAATGTAATTTCTTTAAAAAAAATAGTAATAGTAATGTGTCTAGGACTTGTACAGAGAGAGTTGTTACTTCAAATCACTTCTCTCCCTGGGTAGCATCAACCTTGTAAAGATTGCTGGCATTCCACGTAGCTGGCCCAACTCTGGCCCAGGTGGGATGCTCCTTGTACTGAGGCACGCCCTTAGGCGTGGCTACGTAAACCCTGAGGCACTGCGTACGAAAGCACCTCCCTGGACCCATGCCGCATACCCGTGCACACCCCTTCCCTTAAAAGCGACTGGGAGCATGTGCTCCGGTCCTTTTCTTCTCTGTCCCCTGACTTCTTTCTCCCTCCTTTGTTTCTTCACCCGCCTGGGCCTCCTCTCTTAAATAAACTCTAGTGTGTGGCCTTGTTAGTGTGTATTTGCTCTCACGAGCTCGGGAACAGAAGAAAGAGTCAGGTGCTGTAAGGAGTCCACTAAAGCCAGGATCCTGGAAGACCTCAGATACCTTCATAATCAAAGCCCAGAAGTCAGGGAACAGGCTAAAATGTACCTGCTGCCTTGATCCCTGCAAAGCCTTTGGGACTGTAAACACAACCCTGGGGTAGACTAGAATGGAACAGTCAGAAAAATAACCCAGAACGGTGTCAGACACAGGAAATTTGCCGAAACAATGATGGTTGCTTTTAACAAAAGACTGGATGTTACAGCCAGGCTGGACTCAGCAGCATCTTATGCTCTCACCTGCACAGAGAAAATACTTGATATAGCAGAATACTGTCTAGGGAACTGAGAGAAGAGGAAGAGGAAAGACAGACACTGATTTTAAGCAGTATAACTTCCTATGTTCCTTACTTTGCTTTAAGATCTGGGGACTCTCCTATTTGTTAGGAAACCTTATATCTAATCAGGGGCAAGAGCCTTTCTAGGAGAAAGCAAGAATTACCTACAAAGTACGTCTGGGACATCTTTTTTAAAGCTTCATTTCTGGCCAAATATGGCGGTACATGTCTTTAATATCAGCACTCAGAAGGCAGATAAATCTCTGTAAGTTTGGGGCCAGCCTGGTCTACATAATGAGTTCCAGGCTAGCCAGGGCTACATAGTAAGACCCTTCCTCCTCTCCCACTCCCCGCACCAAGACAAGAAAAAGTATCTTCTCCCCTGCATATAATCTTATCATAGTAAACCCTATTCTCTGTATCATAATACATGCACAGTCTCACTGTTCCCAGAAGGATCTCAGAGGCAAAGCAAATCTCACATAGCCTCTCAGTTCATTAGCTTATAACTAACTTGTGCACTCATGCAGCAGTTTGGGGTCAAATGCTTCTCATGAGCCAGCAATTATTCTAAGATCTGGAAATGAAATTATGACCAGACCTATGAAGTCTCTCCTTTCACACACTTACATTCTCAGGGCAGCTGTGTGGATTTTCTTTACTGGGGCCAGTAGTAATGTCATTTCTCAGCCAAGGTCTTTGAAACCCAAGCAAAACTTCCACTCTGCCCACAAAGACAGTGTGAAAGCCGCTAAAACTATACTTTAAGATCTCTGTATTGACCAACGGCGACATTCTTGCTGAAAAGCACAGCTGCACACTCTTTCCTCAGAGGCTTTAGAAAGACTTACTGTGTCTGAAGGAAGCATGTTCTAGCTTTCTAACAGGGGTGTTTGAGCCAACCGATAACTAAACCAGGTCTATGGTCTCCTTGAAACAAAAGTTCACCAGTTCCTGACAACCATATTCTACAGAACTGGTTTTTCTTTAAAATTATATGTATTCATGCAGGAAAGATTTGCATGTGCATATGGGTTTTGGCAGAGACGGAATCAGAACCCCCTGGAGCAGGAGTTACATGGGAATAGAACTCGGGTCCTCAGGGAGAAAAGTGCTCTTAGCCACTAAGCCATCTCTCCATCCCCTTCCCTCATCCTTTCTTTTGTGACTAGTTCAGAGCCCCAAATGCAGTCACCATGGACTCTCTCTAGCCTGTTTTGTGGGAGTCATACAGCTCAAGTGAGAACGTGCCGTAAGCCTCTGGCAGGGACATTTTATGGCAAAAATAGCTACAATATAGATGCCTCAAGAATCTAGACTTCAGGACCCCACACTGTCTGTCTTCTGGCAGAGCAAAACAAGGCAGTGTCGAGCACATAAAGCTATAAATAGACACCTGACTTCCCTTATAAAAGTCATTAGTCCTGTATGTGTTCAATGGAGAAATGTTCCTAAAGCGTTTCTAAAAATACGTGGCCGGGAATCACTGTAATGGAAAACAGACTATAGCTGCCAGGCATGGCGCCGGGGAGTGGGAGAGCCGCACAGTAGAGAGCGGAGGATCCCCGGATAGTGCCGCTGGGCTTTGAATGCAATGTCCCCATGGACTCCGTGGTTTTTTGTTTTGTTGTTGCTGCTGCTGATTTTTTTTTTTAACACTTGGTCCCCAGCTCTTGAGAAGGTTGTGGAACACTTAGGGGGTGGAGCCTCGCTGCAGGAAGTGGGTCATCAAGGGCGGGACTTGAGACTTTAGAGCCCCCGCACACTTCCTGTTCCCTGTTTGTTGAGTGCGGCTGCAGTGTGACCATCAGGCCTCTGGTCCTGCCACCAAGTCTTCCCCATCTTCCGCCGTGTATTTCCTGCCGTATGACCTCATCTCCTTGAATTGTGAGTCAAAGAAACCCTCTTTCCCCTCTAAGCTGCCATGGAAACATGGCCGGAGCTGGAAGAAGCGAGATGATGTCTACGTCATTTCATACCGCTGCATCTGAATTAATCGCTAGCTCTCCCAAAGTTTAAAATGTAACATAAAAAAAAAAAAAATCAGTCAACTGCTCAAAATCTCTGTTTATAGTTTGATAAAGTTTTCACTCTGTTCATCGAGGGCCACAAAAAAGCCATGTAACATGAGAAAGGGAGCTTCCTCCAGGTGTTATTCCCCTATTGGCTTCAGTTTCCATTAGAATGAGAATGGAAAGAACAAAGAAGCCAGGCCGAAGCCAGAGACCAGAGGCTTTACCCTCAGTGCCTGTGGATTTCCTCACCCAATAACATTGCTACCTAAAGACCTCAGCCAGGCTCGGTTTAGTAGAAGAGCTCTGCTCCTGTGCCACGAGCAAGCTGAATGCAGTTCCTTAAACACGTGTCATGTTATAAAAGCACAATATAATACAAAACTCTGATGAGTTTCAGTTGAATAATTTTAATGACTTCCTCTTTCTTGCCATCATAGGAATATGTGCAAAATGAACAGGAGTCATTGTGGTTTCTGTCTCCCACAATGGCTTATTCTGCTTGTTAAGCTCTCGGTTATTCAGAATTCAGCATGATTCGAAATTTCCTTTGTCTCTGTTCTGCAGTTTCCACTTTTACCTGAGGCAGACAAGGGCAGGAGGGCCTAGAGAGGGAGGCATGCTTCAGACACCTCTCTGCCTCCATCTGTTAGTTACTATGTTAGCATCCGGAGGTGAAGGGCTGGGTGTTAAAGGTCAACAAGAAGACTTTCTATGCCTCAGCTGAATATTTTTTTAAGTTCTTATTAGTAACCAAATCCAGGAAGTTCTCTGGTGCTTCAGAACATCTGATGCCTGCACATTCTTCACATACTCTGCACAGAGCATGCTTATACTATCCAGAAGGCAGTGTCTTCCAGAAGAGGCTTGGGAATTTGGGGGTGGACTCAGGCTCCTTGTCTGAGAAGACCAACAACAGAAGGCTCTGAGCAAGTCAGTAGTCATAACAGGAATAAGCCAGGTGTAGTCAGAATGTTAGTCAGGGCTGGCAACTACCAGCAGCTGAGGAACATAATCATTGAAAACAATAGCCAGTATTCCTAAAGTTTCATTTTATGATATAAATCAATTCTTGAAAATTCCTTGCCAACCCCTTTGGTTGACTCAGCATTCAGGGCCTTGGAAGAACTTGTACCCAATATGAGTAGCACTTTGAAGAAGTTGAAAACTTTGGGATACTCACTGCAACTTCATGCCACACTTGACTGCAAGCAATGCTATCTTTATATTAATCGCCAGACAAACTGGCATATCTAGGCAATAAAATACAACTCAGGAGGCATGAGAACCTTGCAGGGAGGGTAGAAGTTGTGGCTATTGGATGCTGGGTGACTGTGTAGAGCTCAGGATTGCCAAGACAGTGAGATGACTGCATGTGACATAAATCTGTCAAAACCCCTGATAAGGACAGCACCTTCACTAACATGAAAGACACGGTGTATCAGTGACAAGCAAATGTGGGTTTACCAAGGCACCGGTGCAGTGTGGACACTAATGATGGAGGGATGGGATTGTAGGAGCTCTCCATCTCTGCCTCCTAACGTAAACCTAAACCTCCTAAAAACAATGGCTCATAATTAACTAATTTAAAATAGGGCAACAAAAACACAGCATTACACAGAAAACATTTAACAGTGAAGAACTTAACTTGTGTTTAAGACTTAGAATAGGGGCACAGAGCGGGGACTGTGACATTCAGAAACCAGTCCCCAACTGACAGCTAGCCCTGACGGGGTCCTACCACACATCCACCTAAACACACATATACACAGCGATGGAGAGTGAGAGACTCACACACACACACACACACACAAAGTGATGGAGAGTGAGAGACACTCACACACACACACAAAGTGATGGAGAGTGAGAGACTCATACACACACACAGCAATGGAGAGTGAGAGACTCATACACACACACACACACACACACACACACACACACACACACGTTATTGGCATTTATCTGGGGTCACCAATAAAAAATCCTTTCATCAAAAGTTATTAACCAAGCTAGAATATCTTAAACTCATAAGTGGCTCAGAAAGAGTTTAGCCAGAAACATAAGCTGCAAGCACGTATTTCTGTACCAGATCCAATGTACCCAAGAGAGAACTGCCTCCCGACTCCAGCCTATTCCTGGCAGCTCTCTCTTCCCTTTTGAAATGCTCTTGGGCACTTACACAGTGCCCGAGTCTTCTCTCAGTGTTAGGTAAGGGCCCCTTGGAGATAATGCAAGTGGCTTGGCTGGCCCCAGACTTCCCCTCGGGTGAGTGCCAGTTAGCTGGGCTGTTTGTGTTCCTGGCACATCTTTCTGGATTAAAGAGTCAACATTCATCTACAAAACTCAATCCAGGCAGTTCCAGAACAGCGGAGTGGTGTGTGCGGGAGGCAGGCAGAGCCCAGGGTAGACGGGAAGGGGCCCAATGTGTTCCAGCAACTGAACAGCCATTCTGTGTGACTGGGAAAATCATTAGGAAAACACCTTCCAAAGCAGCCTGGAGACAAGAGAGTTTTATTTGAGTCTCATGAAAATAGCCTTGCAGCACGTCCCTCAATCACTGACGAGCTCCACTCTGGAAAACCTTGCTTCCTGCCAAGAGCCCGAGGTCCAGCTCCAAGATTTCCGAGGCCCTTGCAGGGAAAGCCTATTTTGTCTTTCCTTTCGTGAGAGACAGTGAGTAGATGCAAGAGAGAGCTTAAAAACTGCTTTTTTGTCCCAGAGTCTCCAGGAAGAAACGGCCCCTTCTTTGGCAAGGCTGAGGTACCAGTTCTTGTGTGTGTTGCAGCAGCCTAGGATTGACTGTCAGCAGGCTAACTCTTAGGGTGACATCTTTAAAGTAGCCGCCATCTTGTCACTGGCTGCTTCTGAGTTGAACACACAGCTGACACTAGCAGACTAGGACCGATGACTGATGGGTAAGCTTGTTAGATTTGCACTAGCCTCTGAAGGTCTACAATAGAAAGTCTTACGTTGTCTTACATTTCAAATCTTGCCTGATCCAAAAGTCTCAGAGATCTACAAAAATAAGAGACGTCTGAGTGTTCCTTTCCCATGTTTCACAGCGCCAGGAAGAGGCACTCCTGAATGGAGCATCCCTAGCTACACCTTCTTGGTCTCAGGTACAGCCTCAGTAGCCAGTACATAGCAGAGGTGTGTGATGATAAGAATTCACAGACCAGGAAACCTCCCCTTGGCTTGACTCAATGTTGTCCACTTGGGTTTCTAAGAGTTTGACTCTAATTTGGTTTTGCCTATATTCTTCACACAATATCAATGAAGTGTTCTCTGTGTACCTAGCTTACACAGCACACCCAGACACTCGCTACAGAAATGATGGAAGAATCCAGCAGTCAGCAGAAAATGGTATAGGAATGCAGGAACCATCTTGCTTCTGGCCACCTTCTTCATTTTCCTCCTTAATCCTCACTAACATGAAGAGAACCTTTCTTCACACCTAGCCTTCAGGGTTTTCAGCCAGTCTTACTGCATCACTGTATTTTAGCATATTCCTAAACATGGGTGCTCTTCAACTTTCTTAAGTAACTTCCTGTGTGGTTTGAATGTGAAATGTCTGTAAACTTACATGTTTGAACACTTGGTTCCCAGCTGGTGGAACTGTTTGGAAGTTTATAGAACATTTGTGAGGTGGAGCCTTACTTGGGGACCTGGTGACTGGAGGTGGGCTTTGGGGTCTTACAGTTTGGCTTTACTTCCTGTTCTGCTTCTTGTGTGCAGAGGAGGTATGATTCTCTTTCCTGACTTCCAGGCAACGCCTCATAGCTCTGCACACACACACACACACACACACACACACACACACACACACACACACACACATACTCCTCATGATGACCCTGTCCCCTCTGGAACTGTAAATCCAGATAAATAAATTCTTTCTCCCCTCCATTGCATGTTGCTGAGGCACTCAATCACCTCCTCATTCTGACTCTGGGGGCATGGATGTCAGGCTCTAGTTTTTAGTTCTATAAATGAAGTAGAAAAGAGACAAATGAGATTCCTGAGGTATGGAACAGGAGAAGTGAGGTTTTTATAGTCAGTATAAAGATACTGCAGGTGAAAGTATTTGAAGAATCGGCATTGAGAATAACATCAGTTCTCTCAAGTGTGAGGTAAAATACATGACGAGTGTTCAGCACAGGAAGAAGTGCCTAGCTTTCATGATGTCTGCATTTAGGTAAGAATAAGAAGGTGAAAGGGGAATCCAGGCTGGTCACATCAGCACTGCTCACTAGTCCTTGTGCATGTGGCGTGTCTGCAGTGGAGCTAACACAGGTGTACCCACGTAGACATGCCTCCAGACAGAAGAGGGCTCTAAATGAAACTGGCCAGCTTTGCCCCAGGGCTGCACTGAATCAGAACCCTGAGCTCTGCACTGCTGTAGTCCTCCCCACACTTAATCTAGTCTTAACACACTGAGGGATTTAGTCAAAGGAATGAAAGCAGATGCCTTGTGAGGAACTCACTCACTCTCTGAACCTTTGCTCTTTAGATCAGCCACTCTGCAAAGATATTCAAACCACCTCAGTGAAAGATGTCATGAGCAAAGAGAGCCTTGGGCTCCCATTGCCCTGCTAAGGTGCGAGACATAAGAAAAGCATTTCAGATTCCATGGGTGAGGGTGTGTGTGTGTGTGTGTGTAAGAACCCTGACCTAGCAGAGATGTACCTTGCACAGCCAAGTGCTGTCCACCCAGGAACATGAATAATAATGAAATGCTTACTTTAGGGCTTTGGGATTAAAGATGTCTGTTACACAGCAATAGATAAATACAGACACACGACTCTGGGAGGTTTCAAGACTAAATAATAAGTCCAACGACTATGTAGTATGTGACAGCATCATCCTAAGGACTCTGCTTGGGATATTATCTTAGTTACTTTTCTGTTGCTTTGAAGAGACACCATGATGAAGGCAACTCACAGAAGAAAGGGCTTATTTATATAGGGCTTATAGTTTGAGAGAATGAGTCCATGATGGTCATGGCGGGGATCATGGCAGCAAGCAAACAGGTATGGTACTGAAACAGCAGCTAAGAGCTCACATTGTAAGAAAAAACCGTGAGGCACAGAGAGCTACCTGAGAATGGTGAAACCTCAAAGCCTATCCCCACTGACACACCTCCTCCAACAAGGCCACACCTCCGAATCCTTCCCAAACAGTTCCACCAACTGGGAACCATATGAACCTCTGGGAGTCATTCTCATCCGAGCCACCACAGTTATTAGGCTGCTTTAGTAGCTGCACAGATGAAGGGGTGAGCTGTCACAGCCTCACCAGAGAAACATAAGTGAGGCCAGATGGAGTGTGGGGGGAAGTGAGGGTGAGGCAGAAAGCAGCATAGCCAACAAATACATTCCACCTCTGACCCCCAACCTGCCCAAGGCAGAAGCTCCCCAAGTCCCATGAACCTACATTTGAGATGATAGTCTAGCTTCGTGGCTTTCCAATACAGGAACATACTTACTTCTCTCAGGCCAGCCCCAGTGCCTGTCTAACATCAGAATGTCCTTTTCTGCTGTCCATGCCCATTTCATTTCTCTCCCTACACCTGTGAGCCTTTAAAGTCAAAAGTCCTTATGTCCCAGTCCAGAGAGTCATGCAGTCCTGACTTTTTCAGTAACTAGCAAGGAAGCAGGGGCCAGTTTGGTAAATTACTATACCTAAGGCCATAACATCCTGGGGTCAGAGGTCAGCATTCTCACCTTCCTCAGGGACTGGGTACTGAACCACAGCCAGCTGCTTCCATAAGGCAAGTTATGCTATCCTTCTTGAGATACTATCAAACAAGGAGGGGTTGGGGATTTAGCTCAGTGGAAGAGCATTTGCCTAGCAAGCGCAAGGCCCTGGGTTTGGTCCTCAGCTCCAGGAAAAAAAAAAATCCAACAAGGATTAGGCCACCAGAAATTGCAAAAATTGTGCCTTGACTTCTATTACCAAAAGGATAAAAAAAAATTAAGGATGTAGAAAAGTAAAGCTCTTAATACTGTTGGAGGGAGTGTAAATCAGCTCAGCCATATGGATAACTGTATGGGAGTTCTCAGAATACTAGACCTTGTATGACTTGTACGACACTGCAATCCCAGCATCAGACTATGTTCATGGGGTCAGCGTGTCAGGGATGCCATCACTACCACGTTTACTGTGGCACTTTTTACAATAGCAAGATGTGGACTCCCCTCAGAGTTTACTGTCAGATGGATGGCTGAAGATAAATAGCTAACATAGTTTACATATAGGAAACATCCCTGTTGTATTATGAATGAGATTTAGAGTTAAATATCGGGGGAAGGCTGAAATATTAAAGAGAGGAATTATTATAGTCAATTTTTACTCAGCTGTCTTGTAACTTTTTCAGTCTTGTTTTTGGTTGTTTTTGTCAGTAGCTTTTTTTTAGTCGTTTTTGTGTTTGTCTGGTTTTTATGAGTCCTTATATATCTTATTTTATTTAGATTAGGATTAAAGATGTGTAGTTTTGAACTTACAGAAACAGAAGTTATGGGATCAAGGGTGTTGGTCGCCATTCCGCTTTCCCTGTGCTGGGATTAAAGGTGTGTGTGACTGACTTAGTTGCTTATTTTTGTATCTAAGGTTTAAAAATTTTTTTGAACTGTCTGCCTAAGATTTGACTGTGTGCTCTCCCCAATATTTAAGTTTTATTGAATATATAATATATATCTACACATCCCTGTAACAAAATCCTGACATTTGTAGACTTTAGAGTAGATGAAGAAAGTTATGTGCAGCAAGGCATGTGACACACTAGAGATGTAAAGATAGAGAGTACTGACTGGCAAAGCCATCACTTCACATAGTTACTATTCCTTTCTGTTAGGAACAGTCAAATCTTCTTTTCCAGACGGTTGGGACTATGCAGTTACTTTGTGCCAGCCACCGGTATCCTAGAAGCTGGTCCTTCCATCCAGCTTTATCTCAGTAACCTGTCACCCATTCTCTTCATGTTCCATGTTCTTTTTGGTCCACTGTCCATCTTTATGTTGTAAACATGTACTGAAAGGTCACTATTTACCCCAAAACTATGTACAATTATGTGTCAATGTTAATATACATTCTAAAGAATCTCATTACAAAGAAATATAAAAGTGTGCTTTGACCCAAGCAATTATTTGCATTGGGATTTGGCTTGGGAGGATGGATGAGAACACCAAGTTTTGAGAGACATCCTCCCGCCCACTCAGGCAGTTTTCTTGACCTGACTCTTTCCATCTCTACACTGGGCAGAGGCAACTGCTGAAGCTTATAAAATTGTCTTAAAATGCTATAAAATAGGTGCAGAAGGAGAATGGCAAATAGCCTCTGGCTCCAGTACAAACACTTCCACCCTAGCTGAGGATCCTAAACTGGAGCGGGGCAGGCTTTCTCCCGAGTTGTGAGAACAAATCATTCTATTTTCCTTCACTATTCTCTTCTTGTCACATTTGGAGCCACTGAAGACAGTGCCAAGAGCGCTAAACACTGAAGGCTCAGGAGTCGGAGTCTGCATCTGCACGTTTCCGCCCACATCTCTTTGACTTGCTCTTCAGCTGTCCTCCATGACCCCACCTCCTCTCTGGTCCACTGCCCCCAGCCTGCTTATCCCCAGTGTAAACTACCCCTTCTCACCCCTCCAAACCCTACATCTGCTGTCCGTAAACCACCTCTCTGCTCTGCCCCACCCAAAAACCTTGTTAGAGATACTCTAAGTTGAAATATTTTTGACCTGAAAGGAAATTTCACCCCTGCAAATAAATTATCCCAAGATCAGAAACAAATGTATAAATACATAAAATGTTCTCAACTCACACCTCGTCTCACTGTACGTATCTTCCCAAGACCGCCTGCAGCATTCTACTGTTGGTTTAATGATCAGTTGCACAGGAGGAGAAGAAGAAACCAAGAAACCAAAACATCAAAAATGGATGGTGATAAACTGGGCTGGGAAATTCACTGTTGTTTGAAATGCAAATTAATCTGAACACTGAAAAACAAACTAATACCCCTAAAACCAACAAACCTCAAAAGATAACTGTCATAGAGCCAAAGGGACTAGAATAGGCATACCCTAGAAAGTTCTGCACATCCAAGCTACTGATGAGGGTCTCTGAGACTAAAGGGATCTTTGACTGCTAGCTTACATCCCTGAACTGAGATACTTGACACTGATGCTCACCCAAACCTGACCTGGGACAGTGAACCTCACTTCATTTTATCACTCAAATGAAAATTTAAGAGAGAAGGACTCACATGAGTATTTGCAAACTGGGGGTGGGTGGGCGGAAGGCAAGCTTTATTAAAAGTTATAAAAACTCCTGAGTGGGAGGGGATAGAAAAAGGCTGCTGGATTTCCTTTCTCTACGGGCTTTTGTAGGACCATGGCAGAAGCTGCCTGAAGGCTGATTATTCCTCCTGAGATTGTTCTTTTTCTCTGAGCTATCATGGGCTGAGCCAATGAAGGGTCCACATATAGTAGGCCTGTCCCCTAAGCACAACAAGGGCATGATCATGCATTATTCATGTGTTACCCACCCACCCACTTATGGCAGGCTGCAGCCTCCTCTGGCCATCCTTGACTCTGGTTTATTGACTGGGACTATCTGTTGGCTGTCAGTCACTTGTCTGGTGTCCCTCCATTCCCACCTTGCAGGTGGCTTGCTGTCAATCAATCACATTAAGCTCTCTGGCATAGTCAGTCTTGATCTTGACTCTCTGCTGACCATAGACTCTGGCTGGTGCTGCCATCTCTGACTTTGAAGGTACCCCAAGTGCTGTTAGCTATATGAAGCTCTTTGGTCTCACAACTACCACAAAGGGTCTTTTTGCAAAGTTATCACCTTGTGTACAGTATGGTCTAGCGTTTCTGAAATAGGGCTGTCTTGCTATCAACCATCCTTAGTATACTTCAGACTATTGAATTAGCTGCATCAGATGAACATTTATTGTTACATATTAAAGCAAAAATATGTAATAAGAAATAGGATCCAGAATGTGTTTCCCAAAGGGGAAAATTTGCACAGGAGCTAGCCAGCAAGCTGCCATCACTGACCTGCCTTCTTAAAGCCTGTTGGTCTTTTATGGTCCTCTTGGGGTGTGTGTGTGTGTGTGTGTGTGTGTGTGTGTGTGTGTGTGTGTGTAAGGAGGGATAATGCAGAAGATATGAAATGCCTTGTATTTATGTATGAAATTGTCACAATAAAGCCAATAATCCTGAGGAATGAATACATGCTAATAGAAACTCTCCTACATTGGCTCAGTTGAGCATAGTAGAAACACATTGGCAGTACTGAGGTGTCCAGGCTGGTGTGATCAGCAATGTAACAGGTCTTCAGGCCATTGGGTACCTTGCCCTTGACAGTATCAAGATTTCTCAGCTCATCTGCCACCCCCACCCCGTCCTAAGGCAAACAGCTGTGCTCCTCCTCACACTCCCACCACAATATGCTTACAGTATGCTTGCTCCCTTCCCACAGCACCAGGAGCGACAGAACCAACCAAGCCATCATGGACCAAAACCGCTAAGACTGTCAGCCAAAGCCAACCTTTCTTCCTCATATGTTGACTGTCTCTGATTGTTACAGCAACAGGAAGCTGACTAACATGGGGAGCCTGGGCTTACTCAGTTCCCTTTTGGAACACTCAAGTCTGAGTCTAGGTCTATTCTGACCTTATGTGGGCTGGCCTCATTCAGTCAAAGATCTGAATAGAAGAACAGGCGCTGGCAGCAATGGTTTTGGGACTTGGGTCACATCAGACTTCCTTTAGTTTCCTCTCCACGATGCCTCTATAATATTATACACCATTCCTTAAAACTAAGCCATCCATTCATTAATCTGTTGACTGACCGAGTCTCCTACTGGTCCTGTCTCTCTGCAGGGCTGTAATTAATAAAGATGTCTTGTAAGCCAAGCTGCTGCACAATCAGGTGACCAGACACGGGAGAGATAATGGAGCATGAGGTGGGCTTCTTGTCTACTTTAGTCCTCTTCCCTAGGAGACTGAGGGCAGAAGACTTGGACCCAAAATCTACTTGTTCAGAGACAGGATCACTACTGTCTAACTCTCCACAGAACATTCCAGTATTCCAGAGTCTAGTGTGTATCACTTCCCCATCATTCAGTCATCTCAGAACATCCCACACATATACCAATACATTCTTTTTTAAAAGTCACACACACATTCTTTCTTAAAAGTCATTCATCCGTTAGCACAGAAGATTCCCCTTCACCCTTTTCTCCCTAATCACGTGTCCCTCCAAAGTTAGCAGACCTTGTTCACAGCTCATTATGTATCCTTTCCATGATTCCATCTATGCACTTAACATGTGAGCATATACCTGGGGTATGTGTGCATAGCATAATTGAGTGGTGTTTTCAGTATTAATAATCAATTTTCTTTCCTCCCTTGATAAGTGGAGAGCTTTTTGTTCCAGGGTAGATGCATGTGAACACACACTTAACTCTGCAGTAGGCATGGCCTGACAGACATGCATGTATCACCTGGACAGCTGCAGTAACTTCCTAACTCTGCTGCTCCTGCCCGCCACCCCAAAGCTCAGATCTAATTGGCTACCTTCCAACTAGACACCCCTCACTATAGACTATAAGAGTAGGCTCCCTACTGCTGTAAGATGAACACCAAATCACTCAGCAAGGCTTGCAGGCCCCATACCTGCAGGCCAAGGCTGGTCTGGCTTCTCACCTCACTTCACCCATCCCAGATCCATCACAGGTCCTGGAATACAACACACTTAGCCCTGTTTCCTGAGCCTTTGTGCCCTTATTCACCCCACATGCTGGGCAAAACCTGCTGACTTCTAACACAGCTCAGAATTCCTATCTGAATCCATGCCTAACTTCCCTTACAGAAATGTACCATCTTAGCTGGACACAGACTTTTAACCCCAGTGCTTGGGAAGATTTCAAGTTTAAGGTCAGCCTGGGCTATATAACACAACACTGTTTCCAATATTTTATCACCTATATTGACTTACATCTCTTTCTTGCTCTGACAGACAATCTATGTAAGTCAAAAAGCCCTTATCTTATTTGATTTTTAAATCCCAAGCACCCAGCGATGTGTGCAATAATATAATGGACAATTTATGGCTATAATAACTAACTTATTTTGTATTTTTTAATTGAGGCATGACTTATTTGTTCCCAAATAACATTTAAGGTGAATTAAAAAAAATATTGACACTACTGATACCAATACTTTTAAAAGTAATTTTCCTATAAAGCAAGCAGAAAATGAAGGGTTGGAGACTGGGAGAGTCGTTATTACACTCGCTGGGAATGAGCCACAAGATTGGATTTCTGGCACCAAAAACTAGGGCCATTAGTTAAAGGAACGTGGCTGCTAAAAGTTGTGATTAGACCTGATTTGATTATAAAATAGAAATCTCTCCCCAGGAACCCCGAGAGGCATGACTGTGATGAAAGATAGAGCAGCCGTAAATGTCTAACTTTTGTGGACTGTGCAGAGTGATGTTTTTATTTGAGTAAAAAACACGTAGCATGAGCTGAGGGTAATGGGTACACTTGTCTCCTTATCAATCTTTTGTCACTTGTGTTAAGACTGCACTCTGGAGGCAAAGGCAGGCAAATCTCTGTGAGTTGGAGGCCAGCCTAGTACAAAGGGAGTTCCAGGACAACCAGAACTGCAGAAAACCCTATCTTGAAAAAAAAAATGCAATTTCTGATTTCCCAGCCATCTGAAAGATGGCACTGTGTGTTCTCAGCCATCATCACCCTGATGAACAATGAAGCCATCTCATACAACTGCACACTGTACCTGAGTGTCAGGCCCCTCCACACCCTTCCTAGCAAACATACTTCACAATTCAAGTTTCCTGGAGCTGTTTCTCATGACTCATTCACCATGAAGGCACTTTCTAACACACAGTATAGTAATTCAAGGATGAAGCTCAAAAGATTATCACTGACGGGTAGCTGGGCTAGCAAGAAGACAGTTTTTCCACATCTATGACCCTCTCCTCTTTCTATATTTTGGACTATGGATGACCATGAGAACTTGATAAGATACTATGCACCTTCTCAGAAAAACAACTTGCATCTGCTTTCAAGGTCCCTGAGATATACTCATGTGAATGTCTCAGGCTGGGAGATGCAACCTCCGCTAGTGCAGGCCACCCTCAACACCACCCTGTGGGAGGACTCTGTAAAGTTTCTGCTCTCTGGCTTCATTGGAAAGTGGATCCTGTGCTTCCCTGAGAGCCAGGGGTGTGTTAGGCTCCTTCCAGAAAAACAGAGTGCTCAGGGAACACCCGCCCCTCATGGAAGGGGCACATAGGCCCAGTTGCTTCAGACCTCTGAAACACAAAAGCTCCCCAGTTTTACATCATTAAACATGGCCAAAAGTAACTTAGGCCTGGAAACTATTCAAAGTAGGTGTAACCAAACAGATATCCTAACTGTTTTTCCTTTAAAGCTCATGAACAAATGGAGAGAAAAACTACTCTGGGTAACACAACCCCCTGCAGTGTCCTCCAAGGGGGAAAAAAATAGTTGAATTGCAAGGCACATACACAAATAACTAAAGAAATGTCCTGCATAGGAATATTACTTTGCTGTTAAAATTGGGTGGAAAGCCTAGCAAAACAATTTCTTAGATTTGTAATAACAACCTAAAACCTGTATGGGGCCGGGTTAAATCCCCAGTAAGGAGGAAACAGTTCCCTGCAGACCCACTGAAACGGTAGTGCCCCTGGTTAGTGTGTAAGGAGGATGCTCCAATGTCTTCTCCTTCTACGGGGAGGTTTCTTATTCTAGTATCAATTCCCTCCTAACATCCTCATCCTTCCCAAGGTATCCACAGGTTGCCCAATGTTCAACAGGCTCCTACATATCCCAGGCTAGACACAGTCTTGTGAGTGGCCAGAAAGCAGGACTTTGGGCCTCTCTTCCCTTTGACCCCCACAGCAAAGAGTATTTTTCTCTCACTGTACCCCAGGAGAAGGCCCCACACACCCGGTGTTCAAGGATGAGCTAGGAAAGTGAAGGGAGCTAGGGCAAGGACTGGCTTCCTGGACAGGTGTCTGGCTGGTGGAATAAGAAGCACTTCCATTCAAGAAGGAACAGATAGCCTCCACCAGTGTCTAAGGTCATTCTCCTGTTGCTGTGATAAAACAAAAAGGTAACTTAAGAGACAAAGAAAGCATGTGACTCACAGTCCCGGGTCCATTGTGGCAGGGGCCACTTAAGCTTAAGGGCAGACATACTAGCCCCTAGCTCGCTCTTTCCATTCTACACAGTTCAGGGGATGCTTTGCCCACAATTAACATGGGTCTCCTTACATCAGCTAACAAGACTCGCAGACTTTCTCAGAGCCGCACTGGAGGCCTACTTTCCAGGCTTCCAGTTAACAGTCACCATCAACTACCCCAGCCAGTGTGTAAAATACCGAAAGCCTGGCCTAGGAAGAGGAAGTTTGAGTTTGGGAGTGAATAGAGAATAAGGAAAGTCAAGGAAAAGCAGAAAAGTCTGCTTCTGGTTTCTACCATCTCCAGAGTCTGTGGGCCTGGCATGGAACAGAACTCAAGGCTTGGCACTTCGCCCTATGGGGTACATTCCCTATCAACCCCCCCATACTTCCCCTGCCATGATGAACTAGACTCTCAAACCATGATCCCAAGTCAACCCCTCCCCCACAAAGGTGCTTCTTGTCAAATATTCAGTCACAGTGGCAAGAAAAGTGATTGATAGAAAAGTTGATACTAATAAGCAGAGCACATATGAAGTTCCAGCACATAGGAGGCAGATACCATCAAGGTCAGTTTGGGATGCTCAGCAAACGTGGTCCATGGGCTTCTGGAGCTGGTTTGTAGGAATAATATGGAGAGCTGCAGAGTCTGAAGCTGTGGATTCAAGAAGCCCCAGAGTGCTGAAAGCAAAGCTTAGTGGATTGTTCTGATGAGGATGAGGAAAACCAGAATGCCAAGTAGGCATGAAAAGGCTTGAGCTTTCAGAGGGAAAAGGACTTCACTGGAGTTAGAAGCCACTTAGGTTTCATTCTGGCAAAGTATCTTGCTGCCTTATGCCTAAGTCCTAAAAGAGTCTAAAGGAGGCCAAACTAAAAAAAAGAAGAAGAAGAAAAAAAAAAAGAAAAAGGCTAATTTGTTTAGAGGAAGGAATTTCAGAATAGGGTAGAATCCAGGCTATGAAATGGTTATTGCTCAATGCTTTTAACCAGATTTATATTGAGAAAGAACATACAAGAAAAATTAGCAATTTGGCACCAAAAAGAGGGTGGCTGAATTTAAGACAGGGTTCAAAGTGCTACAGATACAGCTTCGATGACCACTAGAGAGATTAGCTCAAGGAGATACTGTTCAATCAGCAGCAAGACAAAAAAAGATGCCTTCAGACCAAGACGATGCCCATCCAGTGCCAGTGTTGACATAGACGCGCAAACACAGCCTTGGGGGAAGTGTTCAGCCATCAGGGCACACAAAGGCTGCTGCGGCTGGAGCAGAGGAGTTTAAGCTGCAGAACGAGCAGCAGAATTTGCACACATGCAAAATGTAAGAATTACAAGATCACAGAAACCTAAAGGCCCAGAAAGCCACAGAGGCTAGGCAAGGTGAAGCTGGACCAGATTCCCTGTAAGGTGGCCCCTAAAGGCCACAGTGTCAAGCTGGGTATGGGAAGTTTAGTTGTAGTGGAGAGCCTGAGATGTAAGAGATGCCAGGAATCTGCACCATCTGCCAAGGAGAGGTGAAGATATTAAGTGTAGCCAAGAGAAAGGTCACATGCTTTGGGCAGCAGAGCCTGTTACAGTCCTGGACACCAGACATGCTCTCTCTGCTGGGTTTTATCTTGCCTGAGTTCAGTCTTTCCTTGCTCTGCTTATTCCTCTATTTGGGGCTTTGGTTTTTTAAACAGTATTGGGATAGTAAGACTGTGATGACTTGAAGTTGGACTGGATACACTTTGCAATATGAGATGGTTATGAACCTATGGGTGCCACAGATGGGAGATTATGGTGTGAATGTGGAATGTGTCCTCTGGCTATTGTGTTGGAATATTTGGTCTCCAGCTGGCAACACTCTTGTGGGAAGTTGTGCAACCTGGGAAGCATCATTATATGATGTGGGCTGCTGGGAGTGGGGTGAGGGGTATCTTATGGGTTGTAGCCCTGATTTTGACCTAACCATTCTGTTTCCCCATGTACCTCCAAGTAAGCAAACAGCTTTAATTTCTTGCTGCCATAGCCATAAGCCACCTGGTCGGCTTCCCTGCACTAATGTGCTGCACTTCCCAAAACTCATAGCCAAAACAAAGCCTTCCTTACTGTGGTTGCTTTCTATAAGGTATTTTGTCACAGTGAGAAGTAGTCAGTACACCTACATGCAAAAGATCATGAGTTCAATCAATCCCTGTGTGGTGGTTTGAAAGAAAATGGCCCCCAAAGGGAGTGGAACTGTTAGGAGGTATGACTTGGTTGGAGTAGGTGTGGCCTTGTGGAGGTGGGCTTTGAGGTCTTATATATGCTCAAGCCACACCCAGTGCCTCAGTTCACGTCCTGTTGACTGCTGATGTAGGAATCTCAGCTTCTTCTCCAGCACCATATCTGCCTGCATGCTGTCATGCTCCCCACCATCATGATAATAGACTGAACCTTAGAGACTGTGAGCTACCACTTCAATTAGATGTTTTTCCTTTATAAGAGTTGCTGTGACTCTTCACAGCAATAGAAATCGTAAGACACTCCAGTATAATAAATAGATAAATAAATTAGTATCACCATTTTATCTCTTATGCCATTTCATGGAAAATGTGCTTCCAATGTATCACATGACATTAGATAATTAATAAACATTAAAAATAAGAGATCAGCCTGGGGATAGCAATTTTGCCATGGACAAAAGGCCGAGGAGTAAAAGCCATAAGCATATTATATCAGGTTTATAGTAGGAACAGCAGTAACACCGTGATCAAGAAGTCAAAATAAAAATGGAAATAAAGCCTGAGCCAGGTATCAGTGAATGCTAGTCAATAAAAACTTTGGTTTTGATGAGCATCACGGCCACAGAGATGAAAAAGCAGCCATAGGTAACAACTTAACCAACAGGTGGGCCCTGGCCCAAGAAGCTAACACATGCAGCTCTCCTGAAGGAAACGGTTTATAGAGTATGGCTCTGAGAAATGCAAACATCCATCCCCTCACAGCTCATTCATGTCCCCACTCTTCTACAGCAGCGCCTTGGCTACTCCTCATGCTATTCTTCCTCAGGATTCTCAGTTCTGTTTCTAGAACATTCTGCTATTTACTACTACCACCTACATACTAAGTTCTCTGTCTTGTGTGTTCTGTTTCATATGGGCCACTAGTGGTTAGGGAATCCTAACCATGCAGCATAGTCTGCCTTGAGAAGTTCATCTTGTTCTTCTGAAGAGAAGAGAATCATGCCCTACTGTAACAACGAGACAGGTCATCTGAATAAGTACTCCAGCAAAGTATAAAACACAGCTGATAAAAGCCAAGTTATATTTGTGAGCTCAAATGTTAGATCCCAAATAAGTCCCAGGACTGCAGCCTGTGACTATATTTGGACGTAGGCCCTAAAGGAATATTTATATCAAATGCCATTGTGGTGACACTATGAAGCTACCTGCTTATCTTGGCAGTTCAAGAAACAGAGGCCAGAATGTAACTGAGGCTGGCTGACTGTAAAATGGAAGGTCCACTTCTCAGGGACCCACCTCCTTCACCAATGCCCCACCTCATAAAGGCTCCAGAACCACCCAAAAAAGTGCCAGCAGATGGGAACCAAGTGAGCCTGGGGAGGGGCATTACACATTCCAACCATAGCACATGGGAAGTCCTCTGCCACAGAGCTGTTACATTTCCAACGCTTCTGTTTTTAAATGTTGAAGCAAGGTCTTGTTCTATGGCTCAGGCTGGACTTGAAGATACTGCATTGCTGAGGAGGACCTTAAGCTGTCAGCCTCTGGAGTAGCTGAGCATGAAGGCCTGTGCCCACCTGTTTTGCTGAAACTGGTAATTTTGAGGTGGGCAAACTTCATGCTACTGATGACATCACCTGAGTAAGTGGAACAGAGACACACAGCGGGAAACCTCATGCATAGGGGCTGAGGCATAGAATGGTGCTGTGCAATATTATATCAAGATGTATTAGATTTGTTTACGCTGTGGAACATTTGTTTTAATGATGCGAAGATGTGTTGCGTTTGTTTAACTCTGTGAAGCTGTGTTACTTTGCCTGCCTAAAACACCTGATTGGTCTAAAAAAGACTAAATGGCTGATATCTGGGCAGAAAAAGGATAGGCTGGGCTGGCAGGCAGAGAGAGTAAGTAGAGGAAAAAGGAGAAAAGAAGGGGCCAGTCACAGCCACACAGCCACACAGCCACACAGCCACACAGCCACACAGCCACACAGCCACACAGCCACACAGCCACACAGCCAGACATGGAATAAGAAGTAAAGAAAAGATACACAGAAATAGAGAAAGGTAAAAGCTCAGAGGCAAAAGGTAGATGGGATAACTTAAGAAAAGCTAGCAAAAAAACAAGCCAAGCTAAGGACAGGCCTTCAGAAGAAGGAATAAACCTCTCTGTGTGTGATTTATTTGGGAGGTGGATAGTGGGCCCCCAAAAGAGCAGAGTGAAGAGTCAAAGAGTAAAACCACAACAGTAACAGAATGCTGGCTCAGGATGGACTGGCTTCACATCCAGAAGATGTGAATGCACACTTGTCTTCAGCTTTCCTAAGAATGGTGTAATAAGAACAGGAAATTGAGACATCTAAGGTGTTAGTATTTTGCATGTGGAAAGACGAAACATTCACTGTCAGGATGCCATTTAGAGTTTTATTGGGGGGCGGGGATTGGATATCCAGAGAGGGGGAAGAAAGAAAGGAGGAAGAGGAGGAGAGTGGAGGAAAAAGGAATCACTGCCAGCTCTTGTTTCTCTTCAAAGGAAGGATGAGCATGCAGACACAGATAGGCTACTGAGCAAAAACGAACTTGCTTTCAGGCCGTTTTTCTGGGTGCAGCAGCAGAGCACTTTCTCCGTCTCTGTTCATGCATCTCCGTCTTTACATCCTCACAATAGAACATCAATACATCTAGTGACTGGCAATGCTGCCTGGTACAGAAAACTGAATAAAACAGATCCAAGTGTGTCTGTACTTTCAAGTTATTTTGGATCGCTTATTAATCTTACCTCATGTCTTTATAGTAAGCCCATCTCAAATTCTCTGAAAGACTCTTATACTTATAAAATAGCCACGTAGTTACTCTCTGGATTTCTGCATGGCCTGCTTACTCCGGGTTGTTACCTTCTAGATCCTGACTTCAGGGTTCACCCCAGGCTTCTGTAATATTGATTCTTAATTATTTCTAATTTTTATATGGCATTTGAAAGCTTTGGTACCAAAGTTGGAGACATGGTCCCCAGGGTTCAGAGTGCTGCTACTCTATGTTGAGGACCAGATCCTGGATCCCCCCACCCACACCAGACAGCTCACAAGCACAATTCCAGCTCCAAAAGATGCTGTGTGTCTTCTGTAGGTACATGAGCACACATGTGTGTATCTGCTCACATAGACACGGACACACACATATAAATAAACACAAAATCTTAAAGAGAAAAACAGTTCTTTAGAAAACCCTTCCAATAGCGAAGAAGTATTTAGTACTAAAACAGGCCTACTTTCTAAGTGAAGGAATCTACAAGAGCCAAACTGGGCGAGGGAGAAATGACCCCTTTAACTCTGGCATAGCACAGACCCAGAACTACTTCAAAGCATTTTTTAATAGAGTCATCAGTTAAATTATTTTAACAGTTTCTCCCAGCCGAAGAGGAATGTCAAAAACTTCAAAGACCTAGATGTATATCCAGGTACCCACCCTTACAAACTCAGGCAACCTGAAAGAAAGCAGGACAAACTTCTTCCATAGGGAAAGCTATCTTTGATTCTGGATGATGTTCCTTACCCCCATGTTGTTGTCTTCAGTGGACAGCCACCTGGCCCTTCAGGATAGCCAGCCCCTGGGCCTTTCAAGGTCTTTCACACAGATGCATTTTTCAGTATGTCAAACAAAATGAGAAATTTGGATCACACGGCCACAAAAGCAGTTTCTGCTCACATTTTTTTGTCCATGTGGAACTCAGCTGTGAGCCTGTATTCTAAGTGGGAAGGTTCTAGAATGTACAGTCTATTGCTTGCTCTCCTAGACTAAGGCTTGAAAAGCCTAAAGTTATTATTTTTTTTTAAATGAGGAACGGTCTTTGATTTTGAAGTTTTTATTTGAGATTTTCTAAAGATAAAGCAGAGTATGCCCTCAGAATTTTCATTCATTCATTCATTCATTCATTCATTCATTCATTCATTCAGTTATGGTCCTGGTAAAGAGTGGTGAAAGTCGAACACTTGGCCCTTCCACTCCTTGTAGGATGAAGGGAATCTGCCAAGCAGTGTAGGAGTCTGCATTATCTGAACAGGGAGGGTTACAAAGATCCATGAACTCAGCATGGCATGTATATCACCCCCTGCAAACCAACATGGGCCTCACTTTCCTGCCCTTTAACTGTTGACGGTGTATCACCGTAGTTACTATTTTTAATTCCAGCATCTTCTGTAGATTGTTTCTTCACGTATGAGAGAACTGCCAAAGCAAGACTGCCTTTCCAATTCCACTTGGATTATATTCCAATTCTGTGTTACTGGGTTTTAAATAGCTGGTATAAATAAATTAGAAATGAATAGCTGGTACAAATAAATAAGAAATAAAGTTAAGAGGTCTCACATTCAAAATGAAAATTTTAAACATGATTTATACAAAGGCTCTCTGAACATCTATTGCCAGTAAAGCTGAAGGGTAACAGAAAACACTGACCATGTAAAATGCAAGGACATATGATCCCAGAACCAGAGCATCCAGAGTCACAGGGGCCTTTCCTCGGTCCCCATCAACAGTGAGTAAAGGATACCTTCCCCAGCACAAACAAACACATGCAACACCCATGTGCATCCTATGCACACACCACCTTTATGAGACCAAGGCTAGAACTAGCTATAAAAAAATGTTTTAAACTGCATTCAAATACAATAGAAAAAATAAGAAAGAAAAGGACATACCAGGTAGTTTTAAAAGATACTCTATGAGATACATAATATTTATATATAGTTAATTAGTATGTTCCTAAAGTCATTTTTGTTTTCCATTAATTTTAATAAGTATACAAAATACATTTCCAGCTTGTTTTCATACACCCCAGCATTGTACCTTGACAAGGAACCATCTAAATGGAGGTGTTAGTCCACGCTTTCGTGTTTTTCCGGTTCCTATTTGTATAATGACCATTACAAAAACCTATGAATTGTTTCCTGTTTATAAAATGATTCAGCTCAGAGAGGAGGCAAAGGAGACAGTTATTCAGGGGTGGTTGGTTATTCAGCCTGCTCTCCCCACCCTCCCCTGCAGACATCCCATCACAAAGAGCCTGACTCACTGCCACACAAGTTCTAAGAGCTTTACAGATTGTTAGGATGAATACTGGCTCATAAATCTGAGGGAAGCTCTCTCTACCATTTCCTCACAGCCAAGAAGGATGCCAACAACCGTGCCAGATGTCCGGCTCAGCCCTGCTTTAGGATGTGGTTTGCCACCGGGAGGAAAAGTGACTTAGGCATTCAGGTGCCTGAGTCAAGTGTGCATCCCTAGGTCTGCATTCCTCGGGGAGGTTATGAAGAAGCATGCTGGCCCTGAGCACAGTCATCACACAGCTTCCTCTGTGATAGGACAGTGGAGCTGAGCATCAAGGTCAAATAGAAACACTGAGTCTCTCCTCCAGAGCTGAGGGGAGAGTCTTCCCCAGGACCAGGTGACTAGGGCAGAGGGCTGCTGCCTCTGCATTGCTTCCTCAGACTACTAAGAAAGGTACTTAGAAAAAAAAAATGTTGGGGCTGCCATGGCCACTCACATTTCACATACCAAACACCCACAGAGCACTTCTGAAAGCCCAGTTCTTCAGACAGGTTCTGTGGCATAATGCTCACATGGGGTAAAGAAAGATGAGGTGGAAAGAGAGAGAGAAAGGAGAAAGGGAAAGGTGGAGGGAAGCAGATCAGAGAAAGGGTAGAGAGAGGAGATAAGGATGGAGGGAGGGAAGGGAACAGGGAGAGAGACAGGCTGGACGGTTGGACCCTCTCACACCCCACATTGACCCTACAGTCAGCTGCCGAGCCATAGGAACCTGGAGTAGCTCAAACTCAGACTCCCAGAGCAGAAACAGCCTTTTTCTCCTTAAGTTGCTTTTTATTAGGTATTTTAACATAGCAACAGGAATGAAAACACAGCCATATTTGAGAATATCAACAGGTTTAGTTAATGCTTCAGGAAAGTAGCGGGAGAAATGGAGGGCAAAGAAGAACCAGGAAGACTGGGAGATGGGGCCAAGGGTGTGCGTGCACACGCATGCGTATTGAGGAATGGGCAAGGCAGCCTCTAGAAAATCAGCTTTAAGTAGACGTAGAAACTCGGTGGGAAACGGAGCCAGTCTGAGGTAGACTTACAGATGAGTTACACGGAGGCTGTGGCTGTGGCAGGGTGCCTATCCTTAGGGGAAACACAGGAGCAGTGTATCACAAGAGACAAAAATGATGTGCTGAAGACATTCTAGAACATACAGAAAGAAAAAGGGAGAGAAATCACAAAGCTAAGAGACAGGGAACAGGCAACCAAAGACTAGACGCAAGAAAGCATGCAGGAAACTCAGCTCCAACAAGCCAGAGGCAGGCAATAGTGCCACACTTCATAGGAGGGTGGCGAACTGGGAAAGACAACGTAACCGAACTGGAAGCAAGTCTCCCAGTGACTGACACAGCGTCCTAGTGCCAGGATGAACCAAAGGCGTTTACAAAATGAAAATCCGATAAAGCGGAAGGAAGCATAAGATGCTAGGGGTTGAAGTACTGAGAAAGAATCAACAGCGCTCAGAACCCCAAGGATAAGTTATCTTACAGCACAAAGTTAAAAAAAAAAAATTATAAATGCTGCTGGTAATGGAGGTTCACAGCTGTAATCCCAGCACTTGGGGAGGCTGAGGCAAGGAGAGCATCAGGGTTCCAGACTAGCCTGTGCTACAGGGTAAGACTCTTGTCTCAAATGAAACAAAACGGGAGGGTGGGGGGTGGCGCTGGAGAGAATGCCCATCCACTAAGAGCTCAGCCCCCAGCGTGGGCTGCCCCCACCATAGGTAGCTCCAGCTCCAGAGAATCTACTCTCTCTTCTGGCCTCAAGGAGCATGAAGTTATAAGACAGATGACAGATAGACACACACACACACACACACACACACACACACACACACACACACACATAAACATGCACACGTGCGCACAATTTTTTTCAAATCTAAAACAAAAATAAGTGCCTTTAAAATAATCAGAAGTGTTAATAAGAGTTGTAAGGTTCATTTTTACTGAGTAATGGCTCGCCTTGACTATCCTTACAAAAGCCAGCCTTCAAGAGTCCCTAAGTTTCTCAACTATAACAGTATTAGATAGAATTATCTCCTGTGAGGTTTAAGCAGGTATCTGACTAATACACCAGAGACTAGAACCCTCAGCTAAGGAAATGTCCATGGGAAATGCTTCTGCCATTCTCCACCACTCAGGGTGCACAGAGTTAAACCCATCTCACAGAGATGGCAGGCTTCCTCCTCAAGTCCCAGCATCCTCTTGCAGGGCCTGAGTTACCAACACACAACAGTGAACTCATGGAACCTCACTAGATTATTACTCCTCTGCAAGTATTTGTCTTAAATAAACCACCTCTTTAGGGTTTAGGGTTAGAGTAGCTTACTCTTTAGGGAGTAATTTGAATTATTAACTATAAACATCTATTATAAATTAATATAAGATTAATTATTAATCATATTAATTATTCTTATATTACTTATTTAAACCAAGATCATTCTTCTTAATAATACAGTTACACCTGGGATGTAACCCTTACTTTCAACCTTTATTTATAGTGTTATTGTCCACAGTACCTTGAAAACCTGGAATTTTTACTGAGGAATTCTCAGATAATCCAAGACAGGTTAGTTTAGGCTCAATAACCCCTGGAAAGATACACACATCCGTTCCAGGTTTCTGTAAACAAGTGGGCAGGCAGCAGGGTCACAACAGGCAACTCACGTTGTGTAGGAAAAGTAACAGGTCAGCTAGGATGAGACATAAGTTAAACACTGGCTATTGGCTCACTGTTGCTGCATTCTTCTGACTCAAACTATCAGAAAAGCGTTAAACAGTCGAGTGTGACTTCTAAGAGCCACCCTCTGTGGCTTGAAAGGGAAGTCACAACCTTCTCTCAACCCCTTCTAAGTTCCAGAGGCATCCATAATATAGCTAAGAGGCTCCCTAGACACAGTTATTAAAAATAACTCTGACAGGTAGATAGATAATCAATTGCTGAGCTAACAGTGGACAGAAGAAGGAAATATACAAATCACAGCCAGTTCTTACTGTCTAACGGTTAATTGGAGTTCTGTAGGTATAAGTATTATTTCTTCTTCGTTACTAACAGGAGTGAAACCATTTTGTGTAACTTGAGAACCATTTTGTGTGACTCGAAATAATGTCATGTTTTCAAGCTAGGAGACAGTCACAAAGCAGCTCAATATAAGCTGAGCCCAAGGCAGACTTTGGGGTGTACGCTACTGAGACTGCTCCAAGCTGGAGCCTCAGTAGTTTGAAGCTAATACCCACTGAAAAAAAAAATTGGCACTTTGCAGACAGCTCTCCTAAGACACGACATCTCAAGCCCTTGTGCTGTTTCTCATTGGCAAGGAGACTTTGTGACTCTGGTTTATTTAGTTCCCACATGCCCACTTGCTAGCACTAGCCCCTTGTCCCATGGTCTCAAGGACCTTCAGGGACCTCCAACAGTGCTATCCTCCTGGCCTGCTACAGCTAAAGGACCTCATAGTAGCATGGCTTTCTCCCTATGCATTCTCACAGGACAGGATTTCCCACTGAAAACCTGCAGCTTTTTCTGCCTGACCAATCAACAGCTGCTCCCTACTTGCTGAGATGTCTATAGGCATGAGATCGCCATAATCTTTCTAATAACATGGTATTGTAAGAAAGGTTTGTGTGAATAGAGTAGAGCATATTCAATAGGCAAATCTTCTGTGGACATCCTAGCTACCAATCGCATTGCAGCCCATTGGCCGGGAATCTCTGCATAATTGTTTTGCCAAACACTCATACACACACACACACACACACACACACAGAGAGAGAGAGAGAGAGAGAGAGAGAGAGACAGAGAGAGAGAGAGAGAGAGAGAGAGAGAGAGAGAGAGAGCTAAGTACTCAGTGATACAAAAATACAAGACCAGATCCTTGACATTAAAACACAAAAATAAGCTACAGAGAGAGAGACAGAGAGTTGTTTGGACAGAATATGCTAATGAGGCTAAGATGTGTGGCCCAGATGTGCTCATTTCAATGATTAGCAGGCTTTTACCCCAGGCCAGCTGCCTTACAAATGTGTGCTACAGGACAAGGAAGCCCAGGAAGAGTGTTGGAAAATCATCAAGGACAGGAATTGGGAAAAGATGAGAAGACTTCCACCGTGCAACCACCACCCCACTGTCAGCATCTCCTGTGAATGGAAAGCAGTTTCCTGCAGGAGGGACCCTAAATGTCTCTGCCAGCCCCACTGATGACAAATTCCTAGCAGCACTATGGACTTGTGATGTGCAAAGCTTGGTTCTGGTTTGCTTACTGTATCTACAAGATTTATTTTCAAATTGAACTTTAAAATCCTGTCTGCCCATGTTGCATGACATAATCAGAGAATACTCAGATCATTCTAGTGTCAGAGGTCTGGTTATGTAACAGATGTGTTATAAACACAGCAAAAGCCCTCAGGGCACATCACAAGGGGATGTTGCCTTCTCTAGGCTGAAGTCACTTGGCATCAAGCACATCTTTAAAGACTCCTAAGGTGTGGTAATATTTGTGACTCATGAATTGTCCTTTCTCTCTGTACAGATTACATGATTTCCAGGATTAATAAACTCTGAGAATCTGACCTCATTTGTTTACTGCACACAAACAGCATCACAGTAAATACCATGCTTGTTAAGGCAAATTGGCAGGAACCACTTGCCAGATATGACCAAAGGCAGGAAAGGCCAAAGCATCAAGAATCATTAAATGAATGGATGCATTTACACAGGGCAATGGAAAAGCTAAGGCTGCTTTGCCCAGAATCCTCAGAAAACAGCAATCGTGGGCTCACAGAGGCCTTGAAGCAACTGGCCCTCAGTGTCCTGAGGAAGCTTGGCCACAGGCATCCAGAGGGTAACACAACTAGTGAGTGGGAGGGACAAAGGAGGCTGTAAGTGGCAGGCCTGGCAGGCCAGCGGCCAGGTGGGCAAGAAGCTGGGTCAGGAGAGTGAACCACGGGTAACTCCGGCAACTGCCTACTACTCTGAGCCTCTATAAAACGAGATCTGTGAATTTCACAACCCAGGTTTTTATTTTTGGCACAGTGTGGAATGTGTGCAGTGGCAGAGAGTACAAGAAGCGAGCTGACCCAGCCATCATCCCCAGTCCTCATGGGTGTGGGCTAACCATCAGCCTCTGCCAGTCTCAGGTCCCCCGATGCCTGGAAGCAGAGAACTGTTACCAATGAGCAGTTAGGATTAGCTCAGGGTAGATTCAGCATTTCTAACTACCTTCATTTCCTAAGTAAGAGCATCTGGAATAGATTTAATGCTGGCATGACCATAAGCAGCTCACATCTCACACTCCTCCACATGCCGTACATGCTGCTTGGGATAAAAATGTTCTCTCCCTTGAACATCTCGCATGACCCCTGCTCAAAGATTTAGAGCAGACACAATGCAATACATCTCCTGGGGCATTAGAAGAGGCTTGCTGAGATCGAGATCAAGGATGCCGAAAGGAAGGTGCATGCACAGTACCTGCAGCACCTGGCTTTTATTACAGCTCCCACATTAAATAGAGATCTTTTAGTCCTATAAACAAAAAGGTGCAAAAAACAGGCCCCTCTGGGTGAAAAGAGCTTGCGAATCAATCAGTCAGCCAGGAGTGGAGCATCACTGACCATCAGCAACTCTGCAAACCTGGAACCACCCTGTTTGGCTGTCACCCTGCCTTCCTGCCAGGACATTCACACCTGTCCCCCACCTTGCTGCTCCTTCTGTAGCTTCACTAGGCACCTAGCCAGCACCCACTGTGAGATCATAGTCTTCAAAGCCTGTGTCCCAGAACTCCACGGCACTCACTGTTTCATTCAGAGTCACTGACTGCCTTAGTTAGGGTTACTATTGCTGGGGTGAAACACCATGGCCAAAAGCGACTTGGGGAGGAAAGGATTTATTTGGCTTACACATCTTGGATCACAACAGTCCATTGTGGGAAGCCAAGGCAGGAACTCAAACTGGGTAGGAACCTGGAGTAAGGAGTTGATGCAGAGGCCATGGAGGGGTGCTGCTTACTGATTTGCTCAACCTGCTTTCTTATAGAACCCAGGACCAGCAGCCCAGGGATGGCACCACCCGCCAGGGGCTGGGTCTTCTCCCATCAATCGCTAGTTAAGACAATGCCTTACAGATCTGCATACAGCCTAATCTGATGAAGGCATTTTCTTAAATGGGAAAGCTCTGTGCAGACTCTAGCTTCTGTCAAGCCAACATCAGCACTAGCCAGCTGAGGCACCATAGGATTATGCCTTTCAGAGTTTTCTGCACCTTGCAAAGATATAAATAGGAAAGAATAAATTTTGGGTGATGTAGTTTTGGGTCAACTGGACATTTTGAGGATTAAGACTACAAAGAGCTGAGAGTCGAAGCCATTAATGCATTGGAAAAGCGGCTTTGATTCCTCAGTTTGTTTAGGGAAGCGTGCGCTTGAGGAGATACTGCCAATCTGCCCTTCCCTGTGACTTTTCCTCCAGCCTCATCCTGATCTGCTCAACCAACAGTGTACCTTTCACACGCTAGGAAAATACTTACTGCACATAAGGTTATGTCCATGTGAGACTATACAAAAGACATCGATTTGACATTCGTGTTATTGTCAGGAGAAAGGTGTCCTCTAGGAGAGTTGGCTGGTGGCACACATCTGGATGAGTTATTCTACTCCTGACTGTCAGCATCCTGTCTTTGCTAATGATAAAGTCAGAAAAATCCTGAACCCTAGCTCTAAACTGTCTTAGTTGTGTGTATGATCTGAGTACAGCAAAGGGTTTAACATCATGGGTCCCTACCCATTGAAGACCCATGAGTGCCCCCTATTAAGTGCCCAGGAGAATCAGTCACCACTAAACACCCAGAGTACTCCCTCACTAAGCACCTAGGAGTGTCCCTCCCCCACTAAACAGGCAGGAGGGTCCTCCACCAAATACCCTGGAATGCCACTCATTGAACCCCAGGAATGTACCCTATTAAACATCAGGAGTGCCCCCAATAGATCCTGGAAGTGCCATTTTAAGTTATGATGTCTACAAATGTCTCCAGGACTTGTCAAATTACTCCACTTGCGAATCACTGAGTTAAAGACTACAAAATTGGGGGGCTGGAGAGATGGCTCAGCAGTTAAGAAGATTTGCTGTTCTTGAAGAGGACCTGGGTTCAGATCCCAACACCGACATGATGATGGTTCACAGTAATCCTAACTCCAGTTCCAGGAAATCCAACACTCTCTTCTGACCTCCACAAGCACTGCATGCAGGTGGTACACATACATCCATGTAGGCAAAACATTCATACACATAAAATAAATCAATCTAAAAGATAAATTTTAAGAAAAATTGCAAACTGAGCTGGACATTGTGACACATGGTCATTCCCAAGATTACATAATCCTATAAGCACTAATGAGTCAGGTAGAAAAATCTCTAGTTTGAAACCAGCATAGTGAACATAGTGAAGCCCTGCCTTAAAAAAAAAAATACAAAATCCCACTCAGTGTTTGGGAAGAATGCACAGCTGTTTTTACAGTATGGTAATATGTTCTGCAATTCAAAATTACCCTTACTCACCTCTGTATTATTATAAGGCAAATGGCTTTAAAGAAAAAACAATTATGCAACTGATAAAGCATTCACAAGCAAGAACATTAGTTAGGTAAAGCTCCAGACAGAACCCAGACTGGAAAACACCACTTCTGCCCATTGTCATGAAACAGGCTTTTCAAACAACACATACTTCGAGAAAGAAGAAAACCACTTGGGACACATATGCAGCTTGTCCAGAAGCTCAGCCAGCGGCAGACACATCTCAAAGACAAAGACACATTTTTTAAAAATATCTACTCGATAGTAAAATAGAGAAACAGTGCTAACTCATATTAATAGCTTCCATGCATCTTTGGATTGATAAGGTTTTCCAGCTACATTAGGCCCCAAACAAATAATAGATGTACACTTTCTTAGTGGTTCCTATGAAGCAAGAGGTAGCAACAAGATGTTTCCATGTGTGGACACAGCAGTGATACTATCAGTGATGACAGAAAGTGGACCACACTTTAAAAGGAGAAGAAAGCAACCAGATAAGGTTTTACCATTAAAAAACCTGAATGAGGATGTAGGTATTATTTTTAACCCATTTAAACATCACAGTGTGTGAAAATCACCCTATCTCATTACTATAGCCATTTTTTTTATGTTTTATATGTTCTATTATGCTTAAAAAAAACTCAGCAAATATGAAAGTGAATATTGCATGCGCAGAGCAGATCCTTTTGTCTGAGGCGGCATTCTGGTCTTTCTGCTTCTTACATAGTAAACACAATTCCCTGGACATCTTAAGATAAAGACAGAACTTCTGAATGGAAAACCCCAGGACCCCGAAACTCAGGCCCTCTGCCGCTCTGCTCTTAGGAAAAACAAAAAAGTAAGACCTCCACCCTAACCTTTAAAGATGAGTGCAGCCTCTTAAGCGGATGTTTTAACTACTTGTTTTTAGCTGCAGGTAGTTTCTCACCTCCAACCCTTAGGAACCTAAACTAGTCCAGTTGGGCCTTTTCAGCCAGTGGCTCTCCAAGTGTGGTTCCTGGAGGACCACTGAGAATGCCAACTCAGAAACGCAGGTGTTTGTTCCTGACTGAGGGCTGAGTCCAACCTGTTACAACAAACGCTGCAGGTGATCCGCGGGAGCCCTTCAAATTGAGCTAAAGATTGAGGAATTTCTGTATCCACTACTAGGTATACATTTGTTACATAAATTAAAGCTGTAATTCCTATCTCACCCTCAATCCACCGAGGGGTAGGTGCCCCCACTTCAGCGTTGTCAAATGATCTGCTCTTGACTTCATTGAACCGAGGTTGGTCGCGCTTTACTAAGAAAGTCAAAGGTTGGTTACTCTTGTCTCTTTTGACTCCTTAGCTTTCCACCTGGAGAAGCTGGGTGCGGGAAGAGTGTGCTAGCTGTGGGGGTGAGGACCACATCTCTCTGGTCACCAAGTCCGAATTGAAATGCAGGGCTCAGCCGAAGAACAATTTGTCCTGCCTTCGTTTCCCCCGGTGGCTGCAGAATGCCAAGGAGTTCCAGAACCCTGACTGAGACCCGCCCCACCCCCCACCCCCCAAAAGCCGCGGACCCCTCGTCTCAAGCATCCTAGCATCCAGGTTGCAGCAGGTGGCCCGTTAGGGACCAGGGACTAAGGAGCCAGCCCATCTGGAGCTGCGGGAAGGGGTGCAGGGCAGAGACCCCATTCCAGAGGGCAGGGGAATAGAGCTGCCTCCCGAGTCCCTGGGTCCCGGATGTCTAGGGGCTGTCTAGGACATCCCCATGTCCCCGAGGGCGAGGGAGCAGGACTATCTAGACCACGCGCGTGGCTGGGAGGTGACAGCTCACCATGTGGGTCGCTCTTCTCGCGGACGCCGTCCACACGGCCGTCGGGGTGGATGCGCAGGAAGAAGCCGCCGTTCTTGCAGTAGAGCCTCTTGGGGTCCTTGAAGTGACCAGGTGGGAAGGCGGCGCCGCCGTCCTCGGGCAGTGCAGGAAGCGTGGTGATGCCACCGGCAGCCATGGCCCCTCCGCGGCCCCGGGACCCCGCTGTCGCGGCGGCTCGCGGGGCTCCCCGGCCCCGACCCCGGCCTCGGCCTCCCAGCGCGGCTCGCCCGCGGGCAGCCAGCCTCCCGGTTCGGGTCCAGCCGCACACGCAGCCCGGTGCAGGACTCTGCCAGGAGCCGTAAACCCCTGTGTGGCACAGCGGCCCGGGGACCGCGTCACCCCAAGTCCCCGCCTGCACCCCAGCCCTGCGCGCCCCCGCCCCGCGCGCCGCCTCCTCCCCACGCCCGGCGCCTGAAAGCTGCAAGGAATCTGTCCGGCTCAGCGGAGCTTTCTCCAGCCGACTGCGGTGGCGCAGCTCCTAAAGTATAAATGCAACTTCTCTTGCTTTCTACTACTCTGACTTTTAACGCAGCGACGCGCCTTTCACCCCCAAAATAGCAGAAAGGATCTGATCTAGGGAGGGGTCGAATCCAGCTTTGGAAATCTCCAGTCCCTACAGAGGGCAAGCTGTGGAAGGACGGGGTGCAGGAGACAGAGGCCAAGAAGGGGGCGCCTGGGTTTCTTCTCTGGGCGTCCAGCCCGAGACAGCGTGGGACGTTGAAAGTCCTCAACGCGTAAAAGCTCGGTGCTGGCGCTTGCCCTGCCTCAGTTGTTGGATGTTTCTTGGAAAGAACTGAGTCGCACAAAATTGCAGTTAATTGCAGTTGGTGATTTTCAGTAGACCCTAATAGACCGTACATTCAGATTCTCCGCACTCTGTGTGTTCTGAAACTAGGTCCTTCTCTCCCCTGGGGGCACACTATTCCAGCGAGGGTGACTACCAAAATACCAGTTGGAAAATCTGCACATATCAAGTGTCCATCTGAGATGTGAGGTCGGTGGCACGGGTACAGAAAGGGTAGAGCCAGGTGGGTGAGCAGAGTAACTGCTCTCAGGAGTACCCCACCTTGGGGAAATGCAGATTCTGAGAAGCTTCTAGAAGTGCCTCTGTATATTAGCTCTAAAAAGTCATCCGGAAGGTCATCTACTTTTAGTTTCCTCCACAGAAGTCTTGGCTCAACTTCCCCAAAGCTTTAAGACCAAGCCTTTTCTCCAGGAATCAGAGCAGTGTGTGCATGTGTATTTCCCCCGTCTCCGGCTAGGCTCATGGCTGAAGCCCCTATGACCTGAGACAAATTAACATGAGAAAAAATGCTAGCTTATGTAATGTAAATCCGGAATTGGAATCTTGGAAGGAAAGAACACAAAGACTAGAAGCTATCTGAGCCTTTGGTTGGGAGTTGTGTATAATTGTGGAGGATAGAGGTTGAAGGGGATGCTAGCTAAGGGGCATAAGCTGGTCTGGTTGCTTTTGTTGTTTTTTACTCTACTCTTTTGAGGCCCACCATCTAACTCCCAAATAAGCACACGAAGACTTATCTTATTTATGAATGCCTGGCCTTAGCTTGTTTCCAGCCAGGCTTTCTAATTTTACTTAAATTAGCCTGTTTCCCTTTAACTTGCTTTTGCCTCTGGGTCTTTCCCCTCACTTTATATCTTGCTTTCCTTCTTGCTGTGCGGCTGGCCCCTGGAGTTCTCCTCTCTTTTTCTCCACCCTTCTGTCTTCTAGTTATTCATTCTCACTGTCTGGCAGCCCAGCCTTCTCCTGCCTCGCTATTGGCCATTCAGCTCTTTAGTAGACCAATCAGGTGTCTTAGACAGGCAAGTAACACAGCTTCACCTAGTTAAACAAATGTAACATAAAAAAAAAAAAAATGCAACGCATCTTTGCATCATGAAATATTTCACAGCAAAGGTGAATGTAACACATCTTTAACTAATGACCAGAATAAGAGAACATTAAGGGATTGCTTTTTTCTCTTTTTTTCTTTCTTTTTGTTTGCTTTTGTTGTTGTTTTGGTTTTGTTTTGTTTTTGTTTTTCAAGACAGAGTTTCTCTGTGAAGCCTTGTAGTAGCTGCCTTAGAACTCACTCTGTAAACTAGGCTGGCCTGGCACTCAGAGATGCATCTGCCTCCCCAGGGTTTTGATTAAAGGGCCAAGCCACCTCTGCCTAGCCCTGCTTTTTTCTTAAATGCTGCTCTTTTCTTAAAACTCTGAGGTGCCATTTGGGGGCAGCATGTCCTGGATCTCATCAGTTCTCTGACATCGGTCTCCAGAATCCATTACTCTCAACTTCACTGAGGATCCACGGAGGCAAGCAGCTCCCTTTTTCTGGTGGGATGTTGAGAATGGCCTAGGAAAAATGTAGTAGGGCATTTTCCACCCAGCATCCCATCAGCAAGGCATACAAGATAAGGAATTGCATCAATGCTGAGGAGTTAAGTGGCTAAGGGATTATGGGACTGCATTCCGTTGTACTCTACGTTCCCTCCAAAGTCAGGAGGGGGGGAAGTATCTATTCAAGTCTCTCCCTCATCCTAAAAATCTCAACCATAGTGTAGAAAATGGTTAAACTAATTCTAAGAAAATCCAGGTTTCCACGATAAATTGCTTATGGTTAAAACAACAACAACAACAACAACAACAAAAAACCTTGAAGTTAAAGCATAAATGGTCATCAGTACGAGCACATTTAATTAAATAGCTCCTGTAATAAATATTAATTACTGAGTATAGCAATTCACTTAAGGAAAATTTGTGAGCTATCATTACCAGATAGAATTCTACAATGAACTATTGCTGGTGTTTCAGAAATAATTTCCTACATGTGCTGAGAACCATGAAAACTATAAGGTATCCTGCAATGTATCCTATACATTTTGTCTCTTCAACAGGTGCGTACAATATGTTCACTGCATAGACTGCTGTATTCCAGGAACACCTGTCTCTAGGAAGAGTTATCATCAAGTTGTGTTTATACTCTTTGTTGTTTTAAGCCATGACTAATACATGTACAATTGATTTCTACTTCTATGGCTGATTTTAAAATATACATAATAAAGAAATATAATAATCTGATATGAAATTCTCAAGAAAAAGACAAAGTGCCCCTTTCCAGGGGACAATGTACAGAGACACTCAGAAAGGACCAACCAAGACCTCCCACAATGCAACTTTCAAAAAAACCAAGATTGGCTACAGAAATCTTTATTATATGCCAGGAAGGCTAGAGAACACTAGTACCCTCAAGTATCTTGGGCTCAGGAAACCTGGAGGGATTCTATCAAGAGTCCTAAGGTGCTTATGAGGTTGTCCACAAGGAAACAAAAAGGCATAGCAGCTTGCAGAGGGGAAGACTGTGCCTGCTGACGGTGTGTATGTCAGAACTCAGCGTGCGAATGTGAGTGTGGCCACAACCACTGCCGTTAAAACTAAGATAGAAAACAAAGCTTTGGAAGAATAGCAAAGGGTGTGTGTGTGTGTGTGTGTGTGTGTGTGTGTGTGTGTGTGTGTGTTACAGAGAGAAAAAGATAGCAAGCAGACATCATCTTTGGCCATGTCCTATAAATTGCCAGGGACAGACTGATTTTCTCTCTCTCTCTCTCTCTCTCTCTCTCTCTCTCTCTCTCTCTCGACTTCTACACTTCATCTTATCTTTACAAACTAGAAAAGCAAAATGGTTCCCTTTATATTCTGAGAGACTTCTGTATCTATTTATTTGTTTTTCCTTGCTCATCTGAGATTCATGTGTTTAGTGTTCAGTTCATTAATTAGAGGTAAAACAGAAACATTCACAGATCCAGAGCTCAGTCTATACAAGGAAAGAAAGACTTGGAAACCAGGGACGATGTGTGGCACCTTAGTGCCTAGCCTCAAACTTCACCAGGGCACACGGAACTCCCTGAGGGGGGTGGCGCCCCAGCCCTTCTGTGTACCTAGTATTCTAACAAGGTTTCTTGTTTTTAAATTTAGTATTGTATTTATTTTTTTAAATTTTATTTACTTTTATTTTGTACATATATGTGCTTTGCCTGAATGTCTGTCTATGCAACATGTGCATGGATGGTTTCCCAGAAGGCAATAGAGAGCTACTGTATGTGGGTGCTCAGAAGCAAAACTGAGTCCTCTGCAAGAGAAGTATGTGCTCTTACCCACTGAGTGCTTTCTTCAACAGTCCATACATTTAGTATTTTATTAAAGGAATTATTTACGATATAAGTTTCAGGTCATGGTCATTTTAAATACTTTGTTGTAATTGGAATTAAATTTATTTTTGTTCTTTAAGCCAGCTTTTAGTTACTTAAGCTATAACATTTTTGCTTAAAACCACACAGGCAAAAACCCAAAAGTTAACAAATAACGAGGATGCCCTTGGACTTGGTCCAACCCTCTCTCTTCTTTTTGGTTGAGCTCACTTTTCCAAGCTCACGTCACACCTGATTCTGTGCATTTACAGACATGCCTGCTCCCATAGGAATGAAACAGCACTGTGTGTTTGGATGGTGATGGTCCAGTGCTGTTGCCAGCTCTCAGCAGCTGTCACTCATTCTAACTGTGTCCTGGATGTTCAGTGGTGGTTCTATGGCTCTACTGGAGCACAGTGTGTTCACACTGAGGTGCCAGTGCTGATGCCCATGCAGGGTACACATGTTTGCTGCAATAATGGTCTTGGTACTTGTCTCCATGTGCATGTATGTAAAATATTCTTCCCCAAACTTTGCTCAACAGAGTGGTTCAATCTTAAAGACACTGTCAAGTCCAGCTCTTGAGATGTCTGTGCTGATCCATAGGCCAACCAATAAAGAGCACAGCTCATGTCACTGTCTCCCAAATGACCCACTAGGAAGCTGAGAATGCTAATAAGTAGACAGATGAGAAAATTAAAGTTGAAAAACCATTCCACAAAATTTGGAGGTTAAACTAAAATGAACAGTGTAGATATAAGAAAGGCTCCTAAGGTTAAAAGGAAAAACAATGGCCAGTGGAACATGGCAGACACCTGGTTAGCAGAGACCAAGAGTAAGGGCCACACCTAACTATGCAAAGTGCTAATCTGAATTGGCCTTACTACTGTTGTCTTTAGACAAGACCGTATGTTTCCAGGGCTACTTATGAACTTGCTGAAGATGTCTTTAAATTCCAAGTCCTGCTGTTTCCCCTTCCCAAGTGCTGGAATTGCAAGCATAAGGTACCACTCTGAGGTTGATGTAGTGCTAGGGGTTGAACTCAGAATTCTGGCATGATAGATGAACACTCTACCAACTGAGGATCATCCCTAGCCAATACAGAAATACAGATGGCTTTACAGAGATGGAGCCATGCTGTCACCACAGCCTGCACACGTTCCTATGTTCCAGCAGGGTCTTGTACAGAGACAGATGCTGCACAGCACAAGAGAAAGAAAGTCCTCCTGCAGGTCTTCAAGTAGAATATGCAGTCACCTCGACCCTTCAGGGCTTGGCCTTTCTGGACAAAAGGATCCTGACCACCACAGGCTTCTTCAACTCCTACACTCTAAGTTCTATTTCCTGAGAAATATTCCTGCTTTTCCAGACATGTCCCAGACATCAGTAGCTTCACCCTGACCACACATAGGCCATCAGTGATGCACACCAGGCTCAGGAACAAGACAAACCCTGACCATCCAGACGGGTGATCATGCCCAATGTTTGCGCTGACATAAGAGCAATGGGAACTTTTTCTTTCATCACTGAGGAAGCTTTGGCTTTGTCTGTAGTCCAAGTTTACTTTCCCTCAGCCAAAATTATGACTTTGTTTGTAACTTTCCAGCCAGTGACCTCAATCCTGACCTACAGCAGTCACCCACTCCCCACCGGAATGGAAAAGGTCATTTAGTCACCTCAGCCTGCAGTCCTCAGGAGAGTACAGCATTCCAGCCCAGTGCAGTATTCTGAAAGCCAATGTCTTCTCAAGTATCAGAAGAAACAAGCAGCCATTTTTTAAAGTTGGAATGAGATCTGGCTAGATTTAATTTTTTTTTTTTTTTTTACAACAGTCCTCTTAGGTAGGAAAATACATGTTACTAAAGTGTTCTAAACAATAACACACTGTTTGGAAAGATACTATTTCCATCAGCGATTTCTTAATGAAATGATAGTAGGAGTTCAATAAGGGCCACAGGTTAGGCTCATGCGCATAGGAGAATAAATACACAGGCAATTCTGATGAACACAAGGACAACTGTTTAAACTCAGATCTTTTTTTTTTTTTTTTTTTTTTTTTTTTTTTTTTTTTTTTTTTTTTTTTTTTTTTTTTTTTTTTTTTTTTTTTTTTTTTTTTTTGCCTTGGTGTTTGCCTGGAGCTGGAACTACAGACAGTTGTGAGCTGCCATGTGGGTGCTGGGAATTGAATCCCAGTCCTCTGGAAGAGTAGTCAGTGCTCTTAACCACTGAGCCATCTCTCCAGCCCCCAAACCCAGATCTTATAAATGCATGCAAACAGCTAAAAGTATTAATTTTCCAATTTTATTATTTATTTTAGAATATTTGGAGGTCTCAGAACTTACCTGTCTAATTTGAGAAATAATTTGAGAGGAACTGACTATCAAAAACATTTTAAAAGAAGAAGCTGGTGAAATTAGTCATAATTGGATAAACTGCTTGCCAAGCATGCAAGCGTGAGGCTCGGAGTTTGGATTTCCATCACCTACGTGAATGTCAGGTGGCTGTGGTGGTCTGTCTGTAACTCCAGTGCTTTGAAGGAGAAAGAGGATCTGTGCAGCAGGCTTGGCTAGCTACATCAGCCATATTAGTGAGCTGTAGGTTCAAGGGAATGACCCTGTCTTAATAAGATAGACAATGATGAAGAAAAACTTTCAACATTAACCTTGGACTTTACATGCCCAAATATGCACATGCAACCTCCCACATAGATATGTGCCCACACATAACACATGCACAATTTAATTTTAAGTCAAATTAAGAGTGAGTATAATGCATCAGCTAAAAGGATAACAACTAATTATACAAGATCTGCCAGCTCTTTACATTTACTAACCCAGGCAGGCAGGCAATGAAGAAAGTAAGATGTGCTCTGTGAGGGAAGCTCACTAAAATTCTCTCTCTCTCTCGTCAATGGTCCTAGAACCCTGGCTAACTAGCTGCTCTTTACCAGAGTAGTGAGTGGCAGAAAGGCCAGTGATGATGATTTTGCAAAAGAGGAAGAAAATGTTCTTCATTTCATCTTAATAAAGGCCAAAGGTTCAATATTTACTCATGGCTATGCAAGGGCATTACTTCAGGGGATTGAACTGTGTTTGAAGAGTATTGCTTTCTGTTGATCTAATCTCAGAAGACAGACCTTAGATAACGTGAAGGGGAGGGCGGTTCCTGTGTCTCCAGTTCCCTCACTGTGGGCTCGTCCAGTTATAAGCTCTTATGCTGGTAAATGGAGTGATCCTGAAGATGAATACCTCTAGCCATTTTGCTGACAAACCCCTCATAGATGAACAGACACAGAAATATGCATGTAGATTTTATTTTGCTTTGTTTCTGCAAAATTTAGTTATATAAAAACACTACTTTATAGCCTTATCTCCAATTTCAATATATTACAAGGATAATATATTCTATATATTGTAATGCAATTTTCTGGGTTAGAGAGAAGGCTCAGTGGTTAATGCACATGATACTTTTCCACTCCCAGAGGACTTGAATTTGATTCCCAGCTTAAATCAGACAGCTCACAAACTACTTCAATCTCCATGGAATCTGACACCCTCTTTTGGCCTCTGTAGACACTTGTACTAACATGCCCTTATCCGCCCCCCCCCACACACTTAAACATAATTAAAAATAAATATAAAATTAAAAAAACAGTTTTCTGTAGCTTTTTAAATCAAGTTTACTCCATTGTTTCATTGATTAAATATGTATATTTCTTTTGTATGTGTGTGTGTGAGCACATGCAGGTGTGGTGGTCAAGAACAGTCTTCTTACAAGCTGGTTTTTTGGTTTCCATGGTGTTTGTACGGGGTCTCTCATTTCTGTGGATGTGCTCAATACTCCAGGATATCTGGCCTGTGGATTTCTTTTGAGTAAAAAATACTTTTGAGTAAAAAAATAAATGCTTTAAGATTCTGGAGTATGAATCACTCTTGAGGGAGGGGGGAGAAAACTGGATCTGCCAGGAGTGGAGACTGAACTAAGCATTATTGGGTCAGTGGGACCATGGGACTGCCTGCTGCCTGCCCAGGAAGGGGATGGGAAGTTGTGGAGAAGAAAGAATGACCTGATGTGGTGGGAGGGGGAAGGGACCTTGAATAAGGATATACAAGGTTAGAAAGTGTGACTTCTTTGTTCATAATAATAATAATAATAAAAATAAAAAATATGAAACCACAGTTAAAACCTCAAGGGGCAGAGGAGACAGTTTTCAGGAAGCTTGGCATTAGTTTAATGTGGCTCAAGCTATTTGCAGACCTCCCCTTCCTTTTCCTTTTTTTAAATAGTCTAATAAATTAGAAGAATATTTAAAAAAAAAAAAGATTCTGGAGTACATCTGACCAAATTAGCATTAACTCCTATTCTGAAGCCTTGTCCAGAAGCTCCGTGTGAAGTTGCTTTCCACTGTCTCCCTTCGATGCTAGACACCGTCCTAAAAGCCATCTTGGAACAACTTCACACACAAACCGTGGCAGCTCTTTATTGGTTATATATAGATTTTTAAGTTTCCATAGGAAAAAAAATCAAACATTTTTCTTGTATTTTTATGTATTTTTGTTTTGTTATTTATTAGGTTTACGTCTGACTAGTTCTAGGAAATAGCCCTGTTTCTGCACCGAGGGCCTAAACAGGAGTGCTCAAGGCAGCACTGTCTGAAGCCAAGTCACCAAAGAGAGGCAGGCATCACTTCTGGCTAAAATCACCCAGGGTTAACTTGCAGTCTGGAAGGAAAAGGCTACCAGTTCTGCACAGAGATGGGCCTTAAGACAGGAATTCAAGAACGGAAAGGAAGCCCAAAGGAGGACTATATTAGCTGGTTTTTTGTTGCTATAACCACTTGAGGGAGGAAGAGATTATATAATCCATCATGGCAGCCATGGTTGGTTGCTCGGTTCGCTCTGGAACCCTTTCCACCTGCCTCAGTCTGTGACTTTCTTCCAACAGCTACAACCCTGAGTCAAGTCCTTGCCTAGCTTATGCCATAGAGACAATGGAAGTAACTAGGGCAGTTTCCTCAGCTTTCTGTTGTCAAGGACCCAACCCCCTGGCATCCATCCCTTCGGTATCCGGAGGCCAGCCTTGCACCTGCAAACCCTTGGCTTTGCTCCTCTCCCTTCCTAGAGCTCTTGGCCCCCACGACTCTGCTTTCTGGAATACCAGGCTCCTCTCCTGGTAGATTATTCTCATCAGCATTCAAACATGCATCCATGTTGCTTATCTCAAAACAGCCTTTTCCTTCCAGGAGCCCACACCCTTTTCCAGACAACTCTCTGCTTTCTGCTTCCTTCTACATCAAAATTCCTCGCATTCTCTGATAGCTGTTGTTGCTTCAGCCCATTTATTTCCTATTTTAAGTGTTTGGTTTCATTTATTGCTTAAGTGATTTCATGACAACAAAATAACAAATACAATAAAGACTTCACTCACATTCCACTAGCCTAAGACATCAATTATTCTTGTCTTGTTTGCACACTGTTGCAACCATGACTAAGATTATTTTTATACAAACATTTTGGTTTTCTTCTTACTTTGCCTTAAAGTTTCCTAGCTTGCTACATGATTTGTTATGATCAAATTTTGTGATGTTGTTTTCAGGAGAATTGATACAACTTAATTTTGATATTAAGTGAATTAAGTCAGTCTCAGAAAGATAAATAGCTAGTTGCCTCTCATTTGTGGTCTCTAGACTTCATACAAATACATAAACCCATGTGTGTACATACATGAAAGTGTGAGATTGTCTAGAGCAGTGCGACCCCCAACCATGAAATTATTTTCGTTGCAACTTTATAATTGTAATTTTGCTACTGTCATGAATTGTAATGCAAGTATCTATCTCTTCCCATGGTCTTAGGCAATCCCTGTGAAAGGGTGGTTTGACCCCTAAGGGGTGGCAACCCACAGGTTGAGAACAGCTCCTCTAGGAGAAGAAGGACCAACAGGTGGTGGAAATAAAGACCAGGGTAGCAAAGTGTAGAGGAATGCTCAGAGCACAGCAAATTTGTGTGAAAATGTTCTAATTTATCCTAGTACTGTATACAATGAAAAGAAGTCTTTTAGAGGCAGTTTTTGTTAAGCATTAGATTTCATCAAAAAAAAAAATCCTGATATTTTTGGCCATTTAAATATTTTTCCCAATGTTTTTGTACTTTAGCACATAATTTGTCAAACAGCACTTGCTTTCTCACACATATTTTTTTGGAGTCTTATTTATTTTGGTTTGGTTTCTTTTTGAGACAGGGCCTCATGTATCTCAGGCTGGCCTCAAACTTGCTGTATAGACCCAGGGAAGTCTTGAGCTTCTGATCCTCTTGCCTCTGTCTCTTGAGCACTGGGTTACAAGCATGCACTATCGTGACTAATTAGTGGTAGTACTGGGGAATCAAACTAGGGCTCTGTGTATGCAAGTTACATCTCCAGCCTAGTCTTTCAAACAGTGGTTTTCGGCTAAGCTGTAAGTGCTAACAGTCTGTTGAAAAGGTGTTAAGAACCCTATGCAGTGTCATAGCCAGCTGGAACCAGCACCAGGAGAAGCATGTCCTGTCTTCTTAGAATTTTCTCTTGCCTTGCTACCATAGTTCATCTTGCCCTCTCTGCCTTAAGAGCCGATAGACCAGAGACTATGTCCATAGACCTGCAGGGTCTGTCCACACTTCAGGAGAGCATAGCCTTTTCCCAAGAGCTCTCTGACTGGCATTACTTTGGAAGTACCACTTGATCAAACCTGCACATTCTCACTTCCACAATCGTGCAGCCATAGAGCAATATAAGTGCCATCTTCCAGGTACTTCTGGCCTCCTTCAAGTGCCCCTCCCCCAAAGCACCTATTTAACCAAGGCCCACAAATCACCTTCCTCCCTGTTTTCACTTTCAGATGAACTTGGGCAATGGACATTTGTTGATGTGCCCTAAACAGTCTAGCTGCTAGACTCTAGCAGTCTTTTGAGGCTGCTTGGCTTGGGAGTGGTTATTTTGTGAATGGACATTCAGTAACAGCACCCTCAACACAAATTCCGTGACTTTTGACTAATAGGAAAAATCTCACATGCTGGTGAGTTTTACTGAATGTGTCTTCCAATTTCTAATCATCATGATTAAGTCCATGCCCTTCTGGCCAAAGGAACAACTTTGACCACTTCGGGTTTTGACTATATTTCTAGTTCTAGTTGACTATATTTCTTCATGTCTGCTGGAATAAGACCTCAGAATTTCCCACTTACCCTCTCGATAGACCAAATCTGGAGTTGATTACGGGACTTGAATCCCAGACATAATTACCAGTTTTTCATAGAAAGAGTGTAATTCCCAGTGAACTGCCATCTCCCACTTGGAGTATTGCAAGTTCCATTGTTCACTGGTGTTTGGGGAACTTTTCACCCTATCATATAATTTCTTTTCACTTGATGGGATTATTTCTCAGAGTGATAGCTGAACATACATTTTCAGAGGACATTCAAAGTCCAAGAATTTCACTTTGCACAAACATGCTCAGGATAACATTTGCTGATGTAGGAAGCATTGCTAAGAGCTATGTGTTAGACACAAATGCAATGATCTGACCCAGTGAGGTCACACAGAGAAGTCTGTGACTAGTCCCATTGTCTTTCCTGGCAATTTACCTTTGAAAGTAGTCTCTTTGCTTAGAAGCATGAGGCTTTTGTATGATGATGAATAGCATTTCCTAATCTTATCTTGCCTCCTGCTTTTGTTGGTTGATGTTACTACAAGGAAAAGCTCTTTCTTCACCCATTTATCAATCCATTTGTATACAGATTAGACCTCTGGCTGTTCATTCAGTTAATGTCTTTTCCTATCATTGTTTACAGACAGCTGAATTATACCTGAATTGCCTAGCCCTTCAGACTGGCTTTCTGTTCTTTCTTTTTTTTTTTTTTCCATTTATGTACACAGTGTTCTGTCTGCATGTATGTATGTTTGCAGGCCAGAAAAGAGCACCAGATCACATTACAGATAGTTGTGAGCCACCATGTGGTTGCTGGGAACTGAACTCAGGACCTCAGGAAGAGCAGCCAGTGCCCTCAACCTCTGAACCATCTCTCCAGCCCTTTGTGTTCTTTTAACACATCTCCATTATCCATTTAACATGGTTTGCTAGTTTCTGACACCATAAAACTGTTTTAAATTTATTTTGCACAAATCCTGCCCCAACCTCAGAAGTAAGCCATTTGTGTTTTGAAATCAAGAAATGTTTTTTCTTATCTGGGGGGAGTTTGTACGAGACAATTTTTTTTTAAAAAAGTACTTAATTTTATTTTATATGAATTGGTGTTTTGCCTGCATGTATAACTATGTAAGGGTGTCAGATCTTGGAATTACAGACAGTTGTTAGCTGCCATGTGGTTGCTGGGAATCAAATTCAGGTCCTCCAGAAGAATAGTCAGTGCTCTTAACCACCGAGCCATCTCTCCAGCTCAAAAGACAGAGTTTAGACACAGATCTGGATGCAAGATTGGCTTTGTATTATTGAAAAAGTTTTGTTCTCAGCTTTTTAAATGGAGAATGCCTGCACCTACACACACCCTCACACTTATTTTATGGAAAGCACTAAAGAAGTGACATATCCAGTTCTGGTCTTACATGCCATGAGACTTGTTACCTTTTCTATACATGTGGTTCTTTGTAACAGTGGGAACCTCTATCCCACTGCTGTTATGTCTGTGCTCTTTGGGTCTATCTGCAAGGTAACCAATCTCTTCTCCTCCCTGCTGCTCCCCAAATGTGCTTCTTCCTCACTTCATTGCTGGCTGTCTTTTCTAGGGTGCTTTCTCCATCTACTCTGGGTACCACTGTGCCACTCCGCACCGTGTAGTAGCCCACCTCACCCCCTCAGATTCCAACTCCAATATGACTATTCACACACCTCCCAAATATAAATGCTTTCTCAGATCCTCTTACTGTTTATAGAGCCAAATTATTTAGGGAATGTCTTTTATTATTGTTGTTATTTTATTGATTATTTTTTTATTTTATTTATTATTCTTTTGTGGTTCACATGATGCACCCCATGTCCTCACATTTGCACTTTGCCCTCAAAACCAAATTTAGAAGAAAAACCAAAGCCTAAACACCTAAACAAAACAAAGAAGAAGAGGGAAAAGAGGAGGAGGAGGAGGAGGAGGAGGAGGAGTGTGGCCACAGGTTCCTGCCCAGACACCAGGCATCAATGTAATTTCTGTGACCATATGGGCCACAGCCATCAATACAGACCCTGGCTATCGTAAGACCATAGATCCAAGCATGGTTCAGATATCACCATGATTCCAGGCAGCAGTGCAGCTCCCCCAGGCCTGGCATGACCCCTACAGCAGCATGGCGCTCAGACACCAAAATGGCCCCAGGTGGAGGCTTAGACCCTTGGCATGGTCTCAGGAACCACAGATATCAACACAAACCCTAGGTACAGCAAGGCTGGGGACCTAGACATAGTCCTCAGCTACAGCCCTAGTCCAGATAATACCACGGCCCAGTTGGCAGCCCTGGCCACTCAAATTGTCCTGACCCTGGCAGCCCCACCACCCTCAGATACCAATATAGCCCAAGGTAGCAGCCCAGACCACAGACCCCTGCATGGGCCCCAGTGATGATAGGAGCCACAGATCTCAATAGAGGCCCCCTCAGCAGCTCCAGAGCCCAGGACTAAGCCCTGGCCTTGGTCATAGCCTAGGTCCAGTTGTAAGCATTCCCAAAGCTGTCATTCACCTGGGATGGAGCAGAGCTGTTGCTACACCTCTGGGTGTGGCTATGCAAACGTGGGCCCACCTGCCCTCTTAAAGAAAGTGCTCACACAAGACCCCTTCCCTTTTCTTGTTCGCTTCCCCCGCATCTCTGCTTCCCTGCTAATAAACTCTACTGTGGTATTCCCGGTGTTGAGATTCTATTCACACTCAAAAAACCAACACCAGCCATCTTCCTGGACTCAGGTGGCCAGCTGGCCATCCACGTCATCCCATACCTTGCCACCCTCACCTCTCTCCCCAGCCCACAAACCAGTCTCCTCTGCGCCACTTCTCCATCCTGCACTCTCTCTCCCACAAATGCCTGGCTGCCCAGCATCAGGGCTCTCAGCTGGGTCCCGGGTGGTGCTTGGTTGAGTACTTCCTGTCCCAACCATAAGGGATGGTGTGGGTGTTCTCTCTCCCATGCCTGGGCCTAGAGACCTCAGGCAGCATTCATGATGATGCTAACTTGGAATGATGGCTCCTGGTTGATGGTGACCCCCCCCACAACACCAAAAAGTCTGGGGGAGCATATTCAGGCAATGTCTTAGTCTGCCTCTGTCACAAAACACCTCAGGCTGGTTAATCTGTAAAACTCAAATGGGTGTTTGGTGGGAGCTTCATGGCAGAAGGTACCATCTGGCAAAATAGTGCATTTGAGAGAAAGAGGCGGTGTCATAAGAGGCAGCAATATGCTGGGTGAAAAAAATCCACAGCTCTGTGCGCTAGCCTGCGCTCTCCTAACCAGACTAGGCCCAGAAGTGCTAATGTCCGCAGAAGGATACTCATCCCTCCCAAATTATAGATTGTACAGTAATTTCTACTTATGAAACCGGACTCAAACAAAACCGAACAGTATTAGTTTATAAACAAAATGCTTATATAGAAACCCAATGTCCTCCCACTGGGTCCTCATGGGTCTTTCCGGTTTCAGCATCTCTCAGTGCCCTTAGGCTGGGACTAAGCCCTCAGCATAGGGACCTTTCGGAAACTAGCAGGATTCCCCTAGAGCAGATGGGAAGGGAAAGAGAAAGGGGGTAGGCAATGAAGAAAATAACTGTGCTCATGTGGATACCTGTAGCCATGTATGTGTGTGCTACGGCTTCCACCCTACTTGACAATTTTTAGTCTATTGCTTATTTCTCTGCTATTACCAAAGCAGGAAACACAATTTATGTAATAATGACAAACAAAAGAAGGACATTAAGGATTATTTAGTCACAGACAGCCTCACAGGGCTCTGTGCTCAGGTTAAACACCAGCTTGCTATTGCCATCTTGAAATGAACTTTTGAGCAAGAGCATATTTTAAGTTTGCTTCTGTGTTCTTTCCTAATGGGCATGCATTTTTAATAACTAATACCATACATACTCTTTTGCTTATATATTTATATATATATATATATCTTCAGCATCATTTTAGTGGTAGTATAATATTCTATAGTATGAATATATCACAACTGAGACACTGCAAATAAGGCACTTGGTACCTGGAATGCAATGTTTACACTTCCTTACTTCCCTCATTGTAAAATGGGAATGCTATACTAAATGTTGGCTTCATGTGTAAGAGCAGACACACACACACACACACACACACACACACACACACACACACACTACCAGGGCCACATGAGAGAGTTTATTCAGGAGAGTTGCCAGGTGAGTACAGGGGCAGAGAAGCAGAAAAGACTCTTTCCAAGATAAGTCATCACATTTATGGTCAGCATTTTAAGCCCTTTAAATGCTAATGTGATCAAGAGCTAAAAGCTGATTTAGAACTAACCTAATAGAGATGTTAGTTCAAAAGATAAAATGCCAAAAACAAACAGCATTAGTTTATAAACAAACAACAATGCTCATGTAGAAATGAGTTGGCAAAGCCTTTTTGACCCAGTTTTCTAGAACTGACAGGAAATTGGTAGCCTCACTTTATCCTGTTGAGTTTCTGGAATGCATTGTTCATTTAAATTACAAAGCCTGTTCTTAATTGTACAGTAATTTCTATTTATGAAACTAGAATCAAACAATGTTCCCTATGGTGAGTGTGCTATGTCAGAAACATACACAAACATGTTTGTGTTTTTCTAACATATAATGTCAGAATTTATTTATCAATAGGTATTTTTAAAGATTTAAAAACATTATGTCCATGTCTGTGTTTCTATACACAGGTATGTGCACTGAGTGCAGGTACACACAAGACTACAAGAGGGTGTTGGATCTCTTAGAGCTGGAGTTACAGGGGTTATGAGCCACCCAATGCGGGTGCGGGGAACTGAACTTTCTCCTCCAAGAGGAGTAAGCAAGCCCCCAGAATTTACTGAATATCACTTAATTTAAAAGGTACAGTGGTTTCACTGGTTGCAATTTTCCATATAATCCTGATTTCTTTGATAGCCAGTAGAGGCAAACATATCTTCTTTTATTCCAATCCTAACTACTAATATTAATTCACACATCACACAGTAAATATACCTGCATCTTCATCTGTGGAATTCAGAATGGTTACACTGGGTTAAAGATGCCTGCAGCAAGGAACTCCAGAAGGCCTAAGAAGCAGAACAGAGCGAGTAACAGAGACATGAGAGTCTCTATGGGGAGTAAGGGAAAAAGCCCTGCTGGACATCTAAAAGGAGAGTTGGGTCTAATTAAACTGCAAAGTCAAGATATAGGACCGTGGAAGTTATAAAGGGCAGTACCAGGTCCAGATGGACAAGCTGATGGTCAGTAACTTGAGTACGTCACTGCCACAGCAGGTATGGAGCCAGCCAGAGCTCTCTGCCTGTTGTTCCTTGATAAATCTATGGTAAAAACTGCCATTGCAAGGCCATGTGTCTTCCTCTTCATGAGGTCCAGGTGAGGGGTTGCATCCCTTCCTTGGTCTCTCTATGTTGTCAGGCCTAGTTTTCCTGATAAGATTATAATATCCATGTGCTCATATGTCCCTAATTGACTTCAGTTTATAAAGTGGCAACTTATTCTAGAAATAAGTAATCAGTCTGTGCCTTCTGGGTTGTTTTAACAGATGGTGGTATTTATATACTTTCTATGGTGCAGAATTGTCTTGTCTCTTATGTTTTCACTCGAAATGGAGCCATGTTGCTTGTAACATGGAGTCACTCAGGGCATGGTGTAACCTGAAAGCCAGAGACAGTTCAGATGGGAAGCAACAGTGCCCGCAGTTGAATCTGGTGGCCAATGGTTAGGAAGTGGTGGAGTCACTGGTGCTGGCCAATCTGTAAAGAGAGTGAGTGGTGGAGGAAATGAGAGCTGGCTGGAGAAGGTGGCTTGCATGTTGTAGGCTGGGGGAGACAGTCACAGGGAGGAGGAAACACATGGGGAACACATTCCCTGTCAGCAGGGGCAGGGAATCTGACACAGCGCTACACTAACTACCTTGTTGCCTACAGCAGCCTGAGGACTTCCATTATTTTTTATGGACCTCAGTTCAGGCAGAAGAGAGTCTTTGGCTTCAGTGTAGTATTTCAGGACAAGCCAGTATGAAGCAGAGACTTTCAATGTAGAGGAAGGGTTAAGAGGAAGGAAGACACATAGGAACACACACCTGAGGGTGTGCAGTGAGTGGGCTTCTCTAGCTCTAGGGCCCTTTTAGATTTCTATCCCTAGCCTAATTCTCTGGGTGTGCCATTTGCCTGCTAGCTAGTCTCTGTAGGCAAATGACGTCTAAGCAGTATCTCTTCAAAGAATGTGTCTGCTGAAGAATCTCCAAGGGATCTGAATAAAGGGTGACTTTCTACAGTGGTCTCCACTACACTCTGGCTCCTCCCACCCTTCCTGCCCTCCAGCTACTTGCCTCTTTTAACACTGCAGCTGAATAGAGGGACTGTTTGTAACTCATCTATGCATGGGAGCCTGAGTCATTGCCCATGATACAGATCTCACATCAAGCCTCACAATTTTCCTGCCTCTTATATCCAAGCCTCCTGCAGAGCCCACACTAAACAATAGTTTATCTGTGGGAGTTTTCTCCATTTCTCCAACGAAATTACATCACCTCTTGAACTCCTGTACCAAGACTTATTGCTTCTATTCTACTTTTCTGTTATAGCTATTTATTTCCTCTACTGCAAGTCTTGGAAGCAGTGTGCTGATTAACTTGATAACGCTCTTCCTTTAGATAACTGGCTACCCAGAAGCCACTGCAGAACACACTGGTTGAAGGTCACTGAATCAGGAAATACCTCAAGTACACAGGACACAGGAAATCTGAGTGTGGGAGTCAGGGCAGGACAAGATTCATATTCTCACAAACACCTTTCACACATATTTGAAGAACCGAGTTAACACCCCATCACACACTATTCAGGATGGAGTCTGGCTACCAATGTCAGTTTAGCATCCAGCTGCTCTTTTTGTCAGCACTAGGAAAAACTGACTGGAATTTTTTTTTTTAATTTTAGTTCAAATTTAGTTGTTCTCCAGGTATCTGAGTTTTATTTTTATTAAGTATTGTAACTTTAAAATAACATACAATATATTTTCTAGCTTATTATATACAGTCCTTAATATAATAGGGACAAATTGTACTTACAGTAAAAATCTGTTTTAGAAAGCCTCAAACTTCTAGACTATTTCCTGTTAGCATCACTGACACATGCTCAGTTCAGTTCAGCAACTGATGAGTAGGAATGTAGAAGTTAGATGTGCATCATGCTCAGCTTTTATGCCAGTGCCAATGACCCAAACCCAGGTCCTCATGCTTGCACAGCAAACTTTGTCCACTGAGCATCTCCCCAGTCTTCAAACTGTTCCTTCTAATGAGAACTTTCAAAATAGACACTACTGGTATTTAAGAAATTTTAAAATATAGTTTTAAAAGTAACTTCCCATAAAATATTTTTTAAAATATGAAAACAGTATGCATTTTTCATTTTATTTAAATATTGCCAATAATTTCTCAAGAGTATTAATTTTTATATAGCAAATATTAAGCAGAAGTACATGGGTTACTAACAAAATCTATTAGATTATGTAAATCCATATGGAAATGTGTATTTCATAATATTGTTATATGGTCTTTAAACATCTTTATCTTATTTCCTGGTGAGTCCCTTCCCATTTACTTCTCAGAAGAAGAAGAAGGAGGAGGAGGAGGAAGAAGAAGAGGAAGAAGAAGAGGAAGAAGAAGAAAGAGTAGAAAGCAGAACTATCTAGGTGAGATCTTGATGACCACAACCTCAGTCTTCCCAGAATGCCTTCTTGATGGCTTGAAGTACAGCAAAGTATAACCAAAATGCTTTAAGCCAATTCTTACATATTAGCCATTGTATCATGTCAAGGCTTGTTTGTAACAGTGTGGACTCTGTGTGAGTTTACACTGATAGATTTTTAAAGCTGAAGAGATCAAAATGGCCAGGTTTTAGGAAAACGACAAAACAAAGAAGTTTTACAGGAAAGAATATTATAAGCAAAAGAACACTGGCAGTGCTCTTCCGTACCAGGCTTGTCAAGACACAACAGAAAATGAGTGTGGGTGAGCTGAGGCCCCAGAGTTCATGTGTGCTGGGTCTTTTTCATGCATATTTTCCAACCAAAATGACAGCTTTCAAACTCTGGCACTGTTCAATGCTCTCAAAGTAATAAACACCCAGGAAGCAGCAGGGAAAGACCAATCTCCAGGAGAATGTAAAACAATTTCTAATAAACCATAAAGAAAAGCATAAGCCTGGGATTACTGACTAGCCCAATTTCAGACATTGGCTTTCTCCTTTCGCATGTTTAACATACAAAGTGTATGTGTTTTCTAGAATCACCTCTAAGAATCCTCTGGGCCAGTGGTTCTCAGCCTTTCTAGTGCTGTGACCTTTAATACATAACTTCTGTTGTGGTGACCCCCTACCATAAAATTATTTTTGTTGCTACTTCATAACTGTAATTTTGCTACTTTTATGAACAGTAATGTAAATATCTAATATGCAGGATATGTGATATACAACATCTAAAAGGGTCATGACACACAGGTTGAGTGAGATCCATGGTTTAGGAATTAGACACAAGTCAGGTACACATCTGGCATGCTCTAGAGTTTACTTTCTTTCACTCACACACATCCTATCTGCCAAAGTGTTTAAACACAGTAAGAACAGTCTTAAAGTTGTGCTAATACTGAATTACAGGGTACTTATGTGCTTAGCATGAACAACTCGTTTCCCCAAAGATAAACAGTCTGCTTTAAAAGTTTTAAATAAGAGAAAAGCTAAAAATAAACAAACCCTCAGAGTACTCATGTTAGATATGTTAACATGTTAATATTCCTTAGAGAAAAAGATAAAGATACAATTAAGAGATGTAGAAATATGAATTTAAAAATGACCTAACTAGAAATTATAGATATCTTCAGCTTCAGTTTTCTTATCTGCAAAGTGGGGAGATTAAAAGAAGAAATTTAGTTTCTTCTAGCTAGAAAAGTCTTACTACCACAGAAATCTGATCCACTACATAAAACTGAGAAACAAGATGAACTCTTCTTTATGTGATTTTGTTTTCCTTAGATGAAAAAAAGGTACTAGTAATAACATTTGACAATTTTGTCAACCAACAATAAAACTATTTGAATAATAAACAAATAGAAAAAGTTAATATTATGAGTTCTTATGTTGATATCCTGATCACAGAAACAGAGCAAGTTTTAAATTGCCATGCTTTTTTAAAAATAAATAAATAAATAAATAAAAATGCATACAAGTGGTTAACAGAATAAGGAGTTCTGGAAATCTGTGACATCCCAAAGGGAATGAATTGCATTTAAAGTAGATTATGAAATCAGTGGCAATGCTAAATAGAGTCTGCATCACAGAAGAGCCAGTGCTAAAACACTGACGTGGAAACACTCTGTTAACTTACAAATACATCCGTAGAAGGAAGACATTTTCCAGAACTCATATTTCTGAGCCCTTCCATTTCTAGAAATGACTATTGAGTAGAGCTAGAGAAATATAAAAGGTGGTGTTAAGTCGGGAAACCCTGAAGCACATGAAGAAAGGAAGTAGAAGGAATCAATCATTGTGTCTGGAAAAACAATCCGTGAAGAAAGAAGTTCATAGAGTCTGGGACTGTTATATTAGCAGTAGGTGGAAAAAGACACTGACAATAAGATAAATAATAAAGCACCCCTTATGAGAAATTAGTTTGTGGTTTAGCACTAATAAATCACAACCAAGTTTGCTGGGAGTTTCTACAGTAAGAAGCCTCGTGCTGTGCATGGATGTGAAATGCTCTCACAGACTTGCCTGTTATACATGTGCTCCCTGGTGGTGGTGGTGTGCTCTGGGAGCCTGTGGACCTTTAGGACAAGGGGTATATCTAGAGGAAGTGAGTGGGGGGGGGAAGCCAGCTGCAGGGTACAGCAGTATTTCTTGCTTTCGTCAGAAAAATATGAGGAGTTCCAGCCACCTAATACCACCACTAAGAACTCCGCTGTATTTTCCCACCATGGCAGAGCCAAATAAACCCTCCCTTAAAATGCTTTTCGTCAGGCCTTTTTGGTCATACCAATGAGAAAAATAACCCATGTACCTGGTGTGGGAATCCAAAGATCCCTGAGTTTTACCTTGTTCTTGTTTTAATTTATAAAACTGAAAAAGTACATTCAAGTTAAATACAGGCTAGATTAAGTTTCAAATGTTATCTGACAAGTTGCCATAAGGTCCTAAAAGAGAATTGACTTTACAGAGCAAGCTGTTTATCCGAATTCAAAGACATTCTGGAACCTTCTCAGACAAACATTCTATCATTACATGTTACCTACTATCAAAAGTTGCTGTCATATCTCAAGAAACTTGCTGTGTTATGAATTAAGGTAGAATTTTCGTCAGTCTCTCCATTTTCAGGAGGAGGCTGAATTTCTTTTAACTAGGTAGGGTTAAAACGATCGATCAATCGATCGATCGTGCAGTTAGATCATCTTGTACCCAGCACCAGTCAGCCCCAGCAGCTTCTAGAACTTGTCTTGTTCTCCTAGTTTTCTCCTACCTTGAGCCAGCTGCTAACTTGGAGTCTAGCCTATTGGTTCAGAAATGAAATTATAAAATGGTCTTAGTGTGTTTATCATGATATCTTATATATACTGTAAAATTCTCCACTTTAAATGCACACTTTAGTGGATTTTTTTTTTAGCAATCTACTGTTAAACACCCACCATTAATCCTAGAATAATTTCACCTTCCCTCACTCCCCTGGAAACTTAGCCACAAAAACAAAGAATACCGCTGTGAGGCTGGGGCTGGGGCTGAGCCGGCAGGAGCTCTGGTTTCCATCTCCAGCATAGCCGAGTGGACCTAGTGTGCACACCTCCATCCCAGCACGTGGGAGGCAGAGACCGGAAAATTAGTCTAAGGTCATTCTTACCTTCTCCTCAAGTTTGGAAATCCTGTCTTAAAAACAAGCAGAAACAAACCCCTCAAATGAGCAGTGTTATTCCTGCCTTGGAATAAGAAAGCACACTTTGGCACATGAGCAGCTACACAATCAAGGCTGAGCTACTACGGAAATCCTACCTGACCAGGAGGCTCCAGTTCAAGAGTCAAGTTCTGGGTCTGGTGATCTATCTGGTTTGACAGATGTGCCACCAAATTCTTACTCTTCTGTAACACTTTAGGAAACATGTGATTATTTTATTTGATTAAGAGATAAAGGAAAACGTATTGTACTTTTTTTTTTTTTCTTGGAGACAAGATCTTTTTATCATCCCATGCAATCCTCCTGCCTCAGCCTCCAAAGAGCTGGAATTGTACTATTATACCTAACTTGTCTTAGTTCTAACTTGACATTTATTCCAAAGTGGAAACGTTGGAAAATAGCTTTTCCCACTCCTTCTCAAGAAGTCAACACAGGAAATAGTTTTACCCGTTTCTGACCATCAAACCACACTGCTCAATACTGCAGGTCAGGAACTTCTCAGTCTTAATTCATAGACAGTGTATAAAGAATTTTCTTCACAGCACCAGATAAGCACATTGGAAACTTTTCTTTTTTTCTTTTTTTTTTTTTTTAAAAAACTTTATTCATTTATTTATTTATTTATTTATTTGCCTTGGTGTTTGCCTGGAACTGGAACTACAGACAAATGTTAGCTGCCATGTGGGTGCTGGGAATCGAACCCGGGTCCTCTGGAAGAGCAGAGGGTGCTCTTAACCGCTTAGCCATCTCTCCAGCCCCGGAAACTTTTCTAATGCAATTACCAAGAAGGTAGAAAAAGAAAAACAATTCAGAAAAGGCAAACAAATGTCAGAATAGCCTGAAATAGACGAAATGATGTGGTGCAGTCACATAGACAAAATGCACATTCTGACAAATACAAACATTATGTGGAAGTCCAAGCTGGCATTCTTCACTTGGGAAATATTCTCGTCATATGTTACTATGAAGGGCAGCCAAGGGTAAAGTTAGCTCTTCACACAGCACGGATGTCCCTAACTTACAATGGGTTACATCTCAATGAACTATGGCAACTGGAAGCTCTGTATTTGAGCATCTACTGCTAACCACCGTAATTGAACTCTGCCTAGCCATGCTTAGAGAGCATACATTACCCTACAGCTAGGCAAAACCATTTAACACAAAAGCCCATTTTATAGTAAAGAATATGTCATGCAATTATCAAATATGGTGGAGGGCAGAGCTGGCTCTGCAGTTAGGATCACTTCTGGCTCTTCCAGAGGACTCAAGTTCAGTTCCTAGCTTCCAAATTTACTAGCATTAAATTCACTCATAATTTCAAGTCTGGAAAAAATGCTTATTTTTATCCTTTTAAATGAGCTCCACCATAACTAAACCAACATTAGGGGTAGAGATCATAGTAAGAGTGATGTTACTTAACTGTCATTTAAAAGCCTGGCAGTAGTTTGAGAGAACTTGAATCACCTTCCCAAGCCAATACCACAGCAGAGGAAGGCCTCCAGAGCAGTGAACAAAGACAGAGCTGTCCATAGGTCCCCTGTGCAGTAAATGTCCTGCAGTCCAGTGCTTCCTTGCTCTCAAATCACCTTTCATTTTGAGGGTTTTAAACATGATGTGCACATTTGGAGACCACATCTGCCCCCTACAGGTCAAAGAAAAGAAGGCCTCACTAGGGTCTTGGTTTTGTTTTTTGTTAAGATCTATGTATGTATGTATGTATGTATGTATGTATGTATGTATGTATGTATACAGTATATAAAAGAGAGTACCGGATGTCATCATAGATGGTTGTGAGCCACCATGTGGCTTCTGGGAACTGAATCAGGACCTCTGGAAGAACAGTCAGTGCTTTCAACCTCTGAGCCATCTCTCCAGCCACTGATTTTTGGTTTTTTTTTAAGAGTGAGGTACTGACTGATGGCATCAAGTGTTCTAAGTGGGGCTTTAGAGGAGGAAGTAACTGTGTGCAACACAGAAAGCGGCTTTTGGAAAGGGATGCTGCCTTCATGTTTCTGCTGTGTTAACCTTTTCATTAACATGATGTACCATCTTTTGTGCTGCACAAAATGAATTTGTGGTGGCCAAAAATTAAAAAGCTGAACACTATGAATCTCCAGCTAGAAAGAACAGAAATAAGAGTGTGAGCTCTCTTCCACACTCCGGCATTTATTCTCATTTCTAAGGACTATCTGGATGAATGTGGAACATAATACTTTGGATAAATACTCAGAAAAAAAGTCTACCAAGATAAAGTCTAGATGAGTTATCAATATACAAGCTTGGGAGAATTAACATCCTTTAGGAGGCTGTAATAAAGTCCTAAAGTTGCAAAGATCTTCACCGTCTATTGAGGGACATTTGTACACTGTGTGAAGATGTATTGCTGTGATTGGTGTAATACAAGCTGAACAGCCAATCGTTAGGCAGGAGGCATAGGCGAGACTTCTGGGGAGAAAAAGGAGGAGGGGAATCTAAGTGCACAGGACATGCCAGGGTGCATGGACAGAAAACAGAAAGTACAAGATGGATTACAGATTAATATAAATGGATCAATTTAAGTTATAAGAGCTAGTTAGGAACAAACCTAAGCTAGAGGCTGAGCTCTTAATATTAATAAGAACTCTCCATATTTGGGAATTGGCTGGTGGGACAGAAAGACTCACTACAATTTTCCAAATCAGGATTGGCTGTACAGTGGGAACCCTACACATCAGGTGGTGGTAAGCCACTGTGTAGGAGTGAGGGTGACACCATTGAACTCTTAGGAATACTGTTACTGAATAGACTAATCCATACTAGATGCCCATTTGGGGCTAAAATATATTTATGCACACACATTTAAGAAGTCTTGGAAAACCATCCTATAAATGTTAGTAATTTTATTGGATGTGGGAATTGAAAAAGAAAGAAAAAGGACAAAGACATTCCTCTAAAGACGTGCTTAAAGAATAATGGAAAGGCAGGCATGGTGAACTACCTGGAATGGACTAAGAGGTGTGGCCTTTGTTGGAGAAGGTGTCACATTGGGTGACGTCTTTGAGGTTTCAAGACCTGCATCATTTCCACCACCTCAACTTTCCACCTCCTACTAGTGGTCAAGATGTAAGCTCTCAGATGCTACTGCCACCACACCTTTACTCTGTCATCTATGAAGCCATAAATCCAAATTAAACACTTTCTTTTATAAGTTGCCTTGGTCACAGTCTTATTACAGCAATAGAAAAGTAACTGAGACAGCATCTCTACATTTACTGTAGATGCAAAGAATATGAGTCCTTGGCCAATCTTTATCTAGTCCATGTCCATGGCTGGTTTGATTTAAGCAATGGTGAGGGATGTAGTCACTCTTAATTGACAAATATGTGCGCAGTAGATATCACAAGTTCAGTATTCATCTTACAGGCGACCATCTGTTGTTCCAGGTCCTGCTGCTGGCCCTCTGTGCTGCTCCTGAGGGACACAGAGGCCAAGGAACCAACAGACCCAACATAACACCATGAATACAGATTCTGGTGCACATAACAAAAGCTCTCTGCCTCTGATCCCGTATATTCTACAACACCTGTGAAACAGCAACAGGATAATGTTAGCTTAGAAATAATAAAATTCAGAACTGCAATTACTGATAGATATCAACACTTTTGATCTTGGCAATGGCTAGCAGTTTAGACACTCCGATTTGAATATTGTGGTGATATATATTTAATAAAAATAGTATAGAATATCAGAGGACAGAGGCACCCACAGAGCCAAGCCAAGAAGGTCAGGAAGTGGTAACTCACTCCTTTAATCCCATCAATCAGAGATCCCTCTGGATCTCTGAGAGTTCAAGGCCTAACAGCCAGGCGGTGGTAGCTCACACCTTTAATTCCAGCTCTAGGAGAGCTGAAAAAAGTAAGATATCTGGGCAGAGGGAGAGAAGCAGTTCAGCTCCCCTGCACTGCCCTTGTCTGCTGAGGATTCCTGGAGACAGGCCCAAGGAGCTGGCTGGGTGAGAAGTGCCTGTGGTTTGTTTCTCTATCTCTCTGATCTTTCAGCTTTTCCCAATATCTGGGTTTTTATTATAAGACCAAATAGAATTTGTGCAATAGACTTTAAAACTTTATTAGGGCAGGAGAAATGGCGAAAAGGTTAAGGGTGCTTGCTCTTTTTGCATAGTTGGGTTCCCAGCATCCATGCTGGGCAGCTTATAAACCTGTAATTATAGCTCCAGGGGATTCATTGCCCTTTTCTGGACTTTTTGGCCATGTGCAAACAACATACGCACATACACACACATATCTTAAAATTTATTAATATGATATAGCTTATTTCCCAAAGACTACCCTACAAAAATAAAATTCCGTCTAATTCCTGGGACTTTATCTGTGTGTTTACAGGTCCAGTAATGACTTCACTGTCTGTTTGAAGCACCAAGAGCACCAAATCCAATGCCCGGCGCCAGGCTTCAGTCTTTGGTGTAACCGTGTCATAAACTCTCGGCACCAGCTCCAGGTTACCTGAGATACATGAATGAAAAAGCCCACTGCTTAGTTTACTATAGTTACTCAAGATATAAGATGAAGGGGAGGCAGAATTGATGGCATTCTGTACATGATGCTGGATGAATGTGCTGGCCTCCACTGCTGATGGGTGAGTGGCAGTGTTAGACATGACAGCTGACAGGTATTCTTGCCAACCACTTGCCAAGCACTTCAACACAGTAGGTCTGTAGACTGACAGAGATGAGGCCATCCAAGAGGAAGAATTAGGAAGCCATCCTGAACGAGTGTGATTTTCTTTATTTAAAGATTGCTCAGCAAGAATTTGAAGATGGCTAAGACATAAAAATTCAACAGCACCACCTCCAAGAAAGACCTTCTCCTCTTTTAGGGCATGGTATAAACGATATACACAAGACCAGAACCTGTCTTCCTTGGTTTCTATCTGAGCACTTACTGGGCAGGTGAGTACCGCTGTAACCAAATTCATCCCTTCTGTTTTTAACAAGATTGCCATTCTGCTGTGCCTGTTTATATCATGAGGACTGGTCCAGAAGGTCACAGAGACCCCACTGCCCACACAGTTTTTGTTTACTTGTGTAACATAGGCTACTGGCATTGCTCTTGTAGCCTCTGCAAACGCTTGCAACACACTGCCAGTCACTGACCCAATTACCAGTCGCTTACTGTGCAAGCATGTTTCAGTCAAGTGTTCAGATACGTTTCCTTGTACCAAGATGAGGTTCACATCGAACTGGATTAACACCTGCAACACACTTTTAGTCCACCGTTTTTCTGCACTCTCTTCTGGAAGTTTCCCACTATCTCCCTTGACCTTAATATTTGCAGACTTATTAAATCCCAGGTGGCGGTAAGTCTCTGTGAGGTCACCCTCAATAAGAATCATGCGGAAAGGCTGATCCTGCAATTCCTTTATCAGAGCAATGCTAGACATGGGCACAACAGTGACATATCCTGAACAAACACAAGAA